>PVHP010014701.1:0-38491 GCA_004024765.1 Zapus hudsonius
TGTAGGTGAGGTTAACCTCGACCTGATTAACCTCCTGTTTCCATCTGCTGGGGTTTTAGGTGTGGGTCACATTCCAGGTTTAGGCATCATGGCAGGTTTCTATGGTACTGGGGATCTAATCCAAGGCTTCATGCACGCTAGGCCAGCACTCTTAGCACCTGAGCCATGCCCCCCAGCCCAGCCCAGAATAGATTTCTATAACTGCAATTAACAAATCTCAGTGGCCGAGGTACACTAGTCCACAGGTGGAGAAGAGAGGAGGCTACAGCCTCCATTTTCCTCGTTGAGGAAGCTGACCCAGAATTGCAGAACTTCCCCTTTCTGGCCTCTCAGAGCGCTGGGCTCCTGCCCAGCAGATTCTACACTGAGGCTGGGAACTTCCAGAAGCCAGTTTCCATTTTCAGGTCAGTTTGGGAGGGAGAAACACACCATTGCTTCTGGAGGCATCTTCTGTCACATACAGAAAAATGCACTTAGGGCTGAGTGAAGGAGGCCACTAGAAAACGCAGGTATTAGAAGTGGTGGCCACGTTAACCCCTTCCCCTCCTCACCCCTGGCCTTTGCTCTGGAGGCCAAAGTGTCACTCCTTGGAAGAATGACACCCACTTGGCACCGCTTCCTTAGGGCCCCCTGGACAGCATCCACTTTACAAATGAGAAGTGTCTGAATGGCGAGGAGGATCTGGGGTCCCTGGCTCCCCACACCAGGTTCTGTCCCCCCCTCCCCGTTGGCTCGCAGGAAGGGGGCGATCCCGGGTGGAGTTGCCAGCGGGGCGGCCGAGGCTAGCCCCGATGAGCCGGGAGGAGCCGGCCGGGGGCACGTGACCGACCGCAGCCGGCAGAGGCCCAGAAATAGCCGCGGCGGCTGCAGCTCCGCCCGCGCGTCCGTCCGTCCGTCCCCGCCGCGGCCCGGCGAGCGCGCGGAGACCAGGCTGGGCGCGGCGCGGCCCGGACGATGCGGCTGAGCACATGATGGCGATCAGGGAGCTCAAAGTGTGTCTTCTCGGGGTGAGTCCTGATGGCCATGCGTCGGGGACCCCGGGCCCGCTTTGTCCCTCCCTGCGTCCCTCCCCAGGTTCCCTGCGCCCTTCATCCTTTGCGCCCCTTTGTCCTGCGCCCCTCCCCAGGTTCCCTGCGCCCCCCTTGCCACCGGGTTCCAGCTGTCCCCCGAGTTCATCCACTCCATCCATCAGCGCCCCGGGGTCCGAGGCCAGCTTGGGCCTCTCTGGGCTGCTGGCAGGGGGTGTCGGGGATGCGGGAACCCCTCATTGGCAGCTGCTGGTCCTGGTCACTCACTATGGTTGTCCCCCTGGGGCCCCTAAGGGGGCTTTGGCCTCCGCCTTTAATAATTTCCTTCCTGAGGAATGTTTAAGTTCCACCCGGTGGCGTCACTTTTCCTTGGCCTCCCCGGGAGGTAATTGGTTTCTACAATAGGAATCCAGGGAGCTGGGGAGATGGCTCAGTGGTTAAAGGAGATTGGCTTGCATCCTTTAGAAAACGAACAAACATCAGTCCGTCTGTCCAACCTAGGGTAAGAAGAGAACCAAGGGCAAAAGGCCAGGCTGGAAGGCGAGAATGAGCTAACCTGTGCTTCCAGCAAACTTTCATGTTGGGAATCAAAAGAAGCAGGATGAAGACCCCTCCCCCATCATCCTTCCCCTTCCAAACTGGTTCTTTCTCTGTCCCAAGAGACTTGGAAGCAACCAGAAACAAACAGCCCTCAACCCATGCAACCCCTTGAAAATCGCCTCTGGGGGTTAGGGTCATTTTCTTGGGACAATATAAAAATCTCAGAATTCTTCCAAAATAAGAGCTGGTTTTAAACCATGTTTTCTGTAGCGTTTGGCACTGGCCCTTCGTGCACCGCCCTCGTAGTTGGCAGATCTGGTCGCCCAAGAAAACTATTTCCTAAATAAAAGAGCAACGAAGAGTAGTTGCCCTCATTTGTCTCAGAGAAATGCTAACAGGTCTTCAAGAGGTCTGTGTTTGCAGAGCACAGAGGCTCCGCTTGCAGATTGGGGTTGAATGTACCAGGCAAGGGACTTGTCTCTGCTCCATCAAGATCCTTTGACAGTTCTGGCTTACATTAACCAGTTACTCTGGTCAATGGTGCATCTCAGGGGATCTGGCGGATAAAGGCCCTCCCTTCTCTTTCAGTCTCCAGCATCAAATCCTTAGGACTTCTCACCCTCAGGGACTTGTCCAGCCCAGATCTAAGTAGAATGCTATTTGGGGTTTTCTCGGTTGAACTTTTGCTACCACAGAGGGTGGGTTTCATGGCTGCCGGAGCGTCCAATATAATCCAGACCTAAATTCCAAGAATCCCATGTGAAACAGGCCTTCAAAGACTTGGAAGGAATGCTGAGTCCTGAGGAATGGGGGGCAGCTTTGATGTGTTTGGGTGTGTCACAGTTGGCCTTGGGAAAAGATGAAATAGCAAACCCTTTTGCCTTTTGGGAAGGGCACTTTCCCCCTGTCGTCTACTTAGGTGGCACAGGCCCTGTCACATTCTCCTTCAATTTCAGTTTCAGTGTTTGGAGATCAGTATTCTTCCCAGGACCGAGATCAGGTGGCATCAGTCTAGAATCAGGAGGCAGGGTGTCTGGCCTCTCTGTCCTTCCCACTGTCTACAAGGGCCATTTGTGACTCAGTTGCTTCATCTGTAAAATGGACCTAATGTCACCTTCCCTTTGAAGGCAGAAAACTGATGGGCTCTTAAGATACACGATACCATTTCTCTCTAGTCTCTGATGCCTGGTGACTATTATTAAGTCTGGGTGAGACCAAGCTAGAAAAAAACCTCTTTAGTTCTTTTTTTTTTTCCCCACCCAAATCAAAGTTTCCATGTGCTTATTAAGACACTGTTGTTAACATGAAAGTGGCCAGTTCCACACCAACCATTATTTTTACATTATCACAATTTGGAAACTCTAAAAAAATTTATTTATTTATTTGAAAGCAGAGAGGTAGAGAGAAGAGAGACACACAGAGAGAATGGGTGCCCCAGGGTCTCCAGCTTCTGCAAAGGAACTCCAGATGCATGTGCCGCTTTGTGCATCTGGCTTTATGTGGGTGCTGGGGAATCGAACCACCAGTCATAAGGCTTTGCAGGCAGGTGCCTTCGCAATCTTTCAGCCCCTCTTCAGTTCTTTTTCTCTTCACCCCCTCCCCAAATGAAGACTCTTCCAGTAACTTCCTGGCAACTTTGATGGCTGTCTCTTTGTGATGACCCTACGGGTAGGGTTTGAACTGAGATGGGGTGGGGACAGCAGAGAAAGAAGTAATTTCTGAAAGCTTTGAAACTTCCTAACACAACAACATATGTGACTTCCTGTTTTTAAGGGTGGTTATATATTTATTGTAGTCTTATTGATGTCACAATATATATAATTTCAAAGAGCAAATGACTTTATAATCCATACTGAGTGCTACTTAAGACCCCTGGTTTGTTCCTGGGCCAGATGTATATGACAGGCAGCATATCTAAATAAGCTGGGCTTCTGTGGCAGATGGCATTTGAGGGAAATCAAAGGCATTTTAATTACCCTGGTATACTGTCTCGAAACCCTGTGGGCCTGGGGATGCAAGAGGGGGTCAACAGGAGTCAACAGTTAATCCAGAAGTCCTTTCAGAATGGTCACCACAGGCTCCTGTGTAGCTGGTGCTCAGCTTTCTGGTTTTCTTTTATGTCACACCTCCCTGGACTCTCATATGATCAAGACCCTGGCAGCCACATCCTCAGCAAGCCAGAAGGTGACAGAGAATGTGGTCCTTACAGTAAAGTCTAACTCTCACTGGAGAGGCTCAGTGGCTAGTCTTTTTGTGTCTGGTCATTTTACCCAGTGTTTTCTTGCCTAAGGTATGGGCTGCTTCAGGCATGGGCCAACTTTTGTTCCTAGCTTCTTCTATATTTGCTACAGTGTCAGGCTCCTGCCTCTGGATCGGAGGCTGTGTCTCTTGACTTGAGGGTCGTTTGGGCCAGGTGGCATGGTCTTCTTTGCTTGTACCTGTGTGTCCAGAACGCTGATGTTTCTAAGGTTTTCTTGGCATGTTAGGCATAACTGATTGCTTTCTTTTTATATATTTAATTTAAATTTTTTTGGGGGGTTTCAAGGTAGGGTCTTACTCTAGCCCAGGCTGACCTGGACCTCACTCTGTAGTCCCAGGCTGGCCTCATACTCAACAGCGATCCTCCCACTTCTGCCACCTGAGTGCTGGATTAAAAGGGTGAGGCACCAAGTCCTCCCTTTGATTTATTTCTTTCGATGAGCACTCTGAGATGGGATTGACATCGGCCTCTACAATGCTCTCCGAATGCTTACTGCTCTGGAAAACCAAGGACTCAAGAGTATTAAATCCAATTTGTTTTGTTATTTCATCTGTTTCCAACAATTTTGTTTCATGTTACAAATTCATAGACTTTCTTGTGTTTATTCCACATGGGGACAATGCAATCAGCCTTTGTGAGAATGATTTTCCTGGGGTAAGTGGGTCATCTATGGAAGCTAGCCATGGCCAAGGACTCTTTGACCATGGAAACCACACAGGGTGAGGGTCAGTAGATCCTCAGGACTCAGTGAGTCTCAGTCTTGTCAGTAATGTGCTAGACTACTTTGAAACCTGAACTTGTATTATGAAACATGTTTAAAAACAACACCCATCAAACGGCAAAGTACATGTTCAAAAACTAAGACAAGCAATATTGAGGAAGCAGCTGGTTTAACCTCAAAGGTGGAAAGCGTTCCAGGATGCATTTTAACACACATGGCCACGTGGCAAGAGCAGAAAGAAAGGGAAGGAGGTGAAGGAAGACGAGTGGGAGAAGTTTAGAATGTCCTCTGGGTGTGGACGCATGTGCACTAAAAAACAAAACAAAACAAAACCTGAGCTTCCTGTTGGAATCCCAGAGATTTGTAGATTTGTATTTGTGCATTGGTTGTCTTAACAACGATTCAGAGATTTCTGCTACTTCCTCAGCAGCCGAGGGAGGAGTTAACATACAGTTGTAGGATTCCCTGCTTCTGGTAAGAAGTTGTGGAAACATCTCTTTTTGGCCCTTGTCAGTGTCTGTATGGTATCTCATCACAGAGCCTTCACGTCCCCAAGATTTCGTGGGACATCTGGACAGTAGATCTTTACACTTGTGTAGGGTTCAGGAACGAGATTTATAATCCCAAAGGCATTAGAACACACGAATGGACAGGTTTGTGTTCACCATAAAGCCAGGCAGTAAGGGCTGTGGAACCTCAAATGGAGCTCTCTGTTGCTGAAAGCATCCAGAAAGGGTATATGAAATTAAAAAAATATTTTATTTATTCATTTTCAAGCAGAGAGATACACAAACACACACACACACACACACACACACACACACACACACACAGAGAGAGAGAGAGAGAGAGAGAGAGAGAGAGAACCAGGGCCACCACCTTGTGGGTCTGGCTTATGTGGGTCCTGGGGAATTGAACCCAAGGCCTTAGACACTGGAGGCAAGTGCCTTAACCGCTGAGCCATCTCTCCAGCCCAGGTTATATGAATTTGTTGTGGTTGAAACTAATATATAGGACAGTAGTAGGGCTAGGTAACTATCTTTGTGTGTGTTTGTATGTACTCATGGGTGCATATGTATATGTAGGTGTGTGTGCACACATGTGTATATGTGTAGGTAGTCTGTTTTCTATTGCTGTAACAAAAGAGTTGAGGATGGATAGTTTGGAAGGCAAAAAGGATCTGGCTGTGACTCTGGTGACTGTAGCCCTCTGGCGCATCATGGGAGCTGGGGATTCAAAAGGAAAGGCTGCTTGGTAGAGAGATGGTGGAGCGGAAGGAGGACCAGGTGGGAGTGGAAGGACAGAGCTTAGAGTCCATGCCAACTTTCCTTCTGCCTTAAATCCTTTCTTATCCTAGAAACCTTCCAGATTCCTTTCCTGTATTTGACTCTCTACCTTCCATGAATCATATGACACCTCCAACAGTGCCTTCATGGAAATGTCCTGGGCACAGGACTGTGTTTGCTGAGTGGCCTCTGTGCCCCAGGTAGGGCCAGAACTCATTTTCCTTAATTCTCTCTCCAGGAGAGCAAGGTGCACCTTGCCACAGCAGGTACTCAAAACAGACCTTAAGCAGACATGTGTCCTCATGTCTAAGAAGGTGGATGACAGTCCTGCTGCCCCCTTCTGCACATGGCCAGCTCCATTCCCATGGCTCTCCCATGCTTTCTTTTGAAAAAAATCAAGTTGTGATCAGTTGAAACACTAGTACAGTAGTGTTCTCTTTACCCTTACCTGCTGTTTCTCTTACCCATGCTCAACTGTGGTCTGAAAATACTAAATAGAATGTTACAGAAATAGAATGTATTTAAATAATTTATTTGAGAGAGAAAAGAGAATGAGAAATGGGGGACACCAGGGCCTCCATGGTGCTACAAGTGAACTCCAGACACATGTATCACTTTGTGCATCTTGTTTTACCTGAGTACTGGGGACTTGAACCCAGGACAGCAAGATCTGCAAGCTAGCACCTTTAATCGCTGAGCCATCTCTCCAGTCCAATTATGTAGTTTTAAAAAATTGTATTTATTTATTTGCAAGGAGAGAGAGATAAAGATGGGGGGGGTGCATTGCCAGGGCCTCTTGCTGCTGCTTATGAACTCCAGATGCATGGGCCACTTTGTGCATCTGGCTTTATGTGGGTACTGGGAAATTGAATCCAGGTTGTTAGGCTTTGCAGGCAAGCGCCTTACCAACCGAGTAATCTCTCCAGCCCCCTAATTATGTATTTTAAACTGCATTTTCTAAATAGTGTGATAAAAATCTGTCTGTCCAGCTCAGGACATGAACTGTAGCATCCGTGTAGTATAAGCTATGATCTTTTAGCCGCAACCAGTAGCTATTTTGCTTATCAGATTGACTGCTGCTGCATCACCATCATATTATACTTAATAATGACTTCAAAGCATTGGAGTAATGATGTGAGCAACTCAGAGAAAACATGAAGTGCTTTAGGTATCATCTAACTCCATCACAAGAGAGCTGAATCCAGTGCAACGAGAGGTTGTGAGAGGGACAGATCACATTTATATAGACTTTATTACAATGAATGTTACAGCGATTTTATTTTAGTTTTTGTTAATCTCTTCCTGTGCTTAATTTAGAAGTTCAAGTTCAGGGCTGGAGAGATGGTTCAGTGGTTAAGGTGCTTGCCTGCAATGTTTAACACCCTGAGTTTGACTCCCCAGTACCCACGTAAAGCCAGATGCAAAGTGGTACATGCATCTGGAGTTCATTTGCAGTGACTAGAGGCCCTGGCACACCCATTCGTTCTCTCTGTCTGCTTGCAAATAAATGAAAAAAGAAATGAAAGTTGATCATAGGTATATGTGTAGAAGAAAACAGTATATACAAGGTTGAGTACTGTGGTCTTAAGTATACACTCGTGGCTTTGAAACATACCCCTATTAGATAAGGATGAGGGGTTCTATTATATGATGAATTTCTGTCCATCTTCCCCGTGGATTCAACAGGGATTACAATCATCATTCTTCCTTTCTCTTTCTCTCTCCAATGTATTTAAATAATAGGACATTCTTTTTTTCTGAATCATTTGAAAGGGAGTTGTGGGTCAGATCCTTCACTCCTAAATATTCCAGCATGTGCTTTTTACAGTGTGACACTTACCTGACCAGAAACACCCAATGGGAGAAAAGGGTTTATTTTGGCTCACAGTTTTGAGGGCAAGCTTCATCATGACAGAGAAAGCATGTCAGAGAAGGCTGTGTGGTCATGGCACTTTGCATGGCCACGTATGATATTGAAATCTCACCACTTATCTCTATGGCATTCATTCAAAAAATACTTCTTAGCTTTTGCATATATGATATTCATGCATATGTATGTATATGTGTGCATGCATGTGTGTGCGTGTATGTGTGGAAGCCAGAGATGAACATCTGATGTCCTTGTCTCCACCGTATTTTTTTTGAGACAAGGTCTTTGACTTTAACCTTGAACTTACTAATTGGTCCATACAACTAGACAGCAAGACCCAGGGACTCTTCTGTCTCCCCCTCACCAGCTCTGGAATCACAGATGCATGCCCCTATGCCTGTCATTTTACATGGGTGCTGATCTGAACTCAGGTCCTCATTCTTTCACGGGCAATATTCTACCCACTGAGCCCCCTCCCAAGTGCTGGGATTAAAGGCGTGCACCACCACACCTGGCCTCATGACACTAGTTTTGCTAATTAGTAACAGACCATCTTGAAAACCCTGGATATATCCATCCGTCTCTACAAGCTTGAAACCTGAAAGGCGATGTGTCAAAATAAAAGAATGCATTAGCTATGTTCACCAAAGTTGGTTTATTTTTGTTGTTGTTTTGCTTGTGTGTTTGTGTGTGTGTGTGTGTGTGTGTGCGTGTGCGTAAGGTGGTATGGTATATGCAGTGTATAGAAGTATATGTGCCATTGGGGTGTCCCATATACTTGCCTGGGGCAGGGATCACTCGCCTGCTGAAGCCAGAATGCAACCTGAGTGAACTGCTCCACTGCTCATCTGGTCTTGTTTTTAGCCAGAGTTACCTTTTTACTAATTCTGGAGCTTGTGGGGGGGGGGCGCATCAAAGATTTTTGGGTTTTCTGCTTCCCTGTGGGACTGGGGACAGGGGTTACTGGCATACATTGGATCATGGAATCTGGATTTGACCTTGGGCAGTGTCAGGCCCCCTCAGCCCTCATGCTTGTGCAGGAAACACATTTAACCACGGAGTCATCTCTTCAGCTCATGAAAGTGTTTTTATAAATATGTGAATAATTTAAAGATGTTCCAAAGTAATTCATCTGTATAAGAGATTATTAATAAACATAGCAAATAATTTTTTAAAAAGAACCTCTAAAAGAGATGAGTTGAATTATTTTTATACCTTATCTGATAGGCTATTCTTTTTTTGAGGTGGGGGGTTGAGATAAGGTTTCAGTCTAGCCCAGGCTGGCCTGGAATTCACTATGTAGTCTCAGGCTAGCCTTGAACTCATGACGGTCCTCCTACCTCCCGAGTGCTGGGATTAAAGGTGTGCACCACCATACCGACTTCATAGACTATTCTCGGTAAGAGAATTTAATACATGTAACAATCTACATTGAAACTAATGCTAACTTACATGTCATTGGCTTTCTAATCAAAGTGTAAATATTTTAAAATATTGTTGACATGATGCTTCATGCGATGTGCTCATTTACCAGAGTTATTGCTGTTGGTGGGAACTGCATATTTTCCTTGCTTTGGGGCTTTGCCTCTGATTCATTAATCCTATTATGTCACCTAAGAATGTTTACATCCTTATTTATGCTTATGTACTTATGTATTTATGCTTATGATTTCACCCTGTGTAGTCTCTTTATATGTCTTTGACTTCTTCCTTATTTAAAAATAGCCCCGGGTGAGGCTGGGGAGATGGTTCAGTGGCTAAAGGCACTTTCTTGCAAAGTCTTCCTGCCCAGATTCAATTCCCCAGTCATCCAGGTAAAGCTGGACCGGCTTCGTTTGCTGCAGCGAGAGACCCCGGCATGCATACACACATATATGCAAATAATTAAACTAAAACAATATCCATGGGTGAAATAAGCCTGGTGGCACAGGTTTATAATCCCAGCTACTTATGAGGCTGAATGAGGAAGACCACAAGTTCAAGGCCTGCAACCACATGAGTGAGTTTAGGGCTTAGTGAAATGCTGTCTCAAAATAAAAAGTAGAATGTAGTTTAGTGGTAGAGAACTTGCATAGTGTGTGAGAACATAGGTTCAATCCCAAGTACTGAAAATGAAACACACCAAAACACCTTGGGTGAAAGAATATCAGTAGCTGGATGGCAGTGAGTCGTAGTTGAGAAGGGGCAGCACATGGCCTTGGATCGAAGCCAGAACTTGCTCCTTTCTTTTCCACTCAAGGAAGCACTTGAGAATGCCTTTAAATAAGAAGGAGGTCATTATATATCCTTAATGATCTTCTAATCACCGCAGACCGGAAGAAAAGGTAATACCTCCACAATCAACGCAGTGGACATCTACTTAGAGTAGCTCATCCTCAGCCCCAGCAGGGACAAAAGGTGTGTGCCATCTTTGCAAGCACCATAATTTAGTCGAGGAATTGTCAGCTTGCAAAACACGGTTAAGGGCTGGAGACATGATTCAGTAGTTAAGGCATTTACCTGCAGAGCCTAACAACCTGGGTTTGATTCCCCAGTACCCACGCAAAGCCAGATACACAAAGTGGTGCATGCATCTGGAGTTCGTTTGCAGCAGCTGGAGGCCCTGGTACATCCATTCTGACTGTCTCTCTTCTCTCTACCTCTCTCTGCTTGCAAATAAATAAATGAATGAATGAATGAATGAATGAATGACATTTAAAAACCATGATTAAGCAGGTAGGCCAGATCACTAGACAGTTGGGGCCTGATAGATTTAGCAGTTCCTTGGCATGCTGTATGATGCCAGCATGGACAGTGGAGAGGAGATGAGCCTTGGTATCTGGCTGACCTGGGCATCTAGTCATGTCATCTCTGGGAACCCAGTTTCCTTATTTGAAGAATTGCATCGATTACCCTAC
The DNA here is from genome assembly GCA_004024765.1 of Zapus hudsonius. Lineage (NCBI taxonomy): Eukaryota > Metazoa > Chordata > Mammalia > Rodentia > Dipodidae > Zapus > Zapus hudsonius. Next base: position 10,603 of record PVHP010014701.1, read on the forward strand.
TCCTCATTGTGACAAAGTACCTGAAAGAGGCAGCTTAAGGGAGGAGAGGCATATTGTGGCTCACAGTAGAGGGGGTACAGTCTCCATCATGGGGTAGAAGGCTGGGGCTGAGTTGGCTGAGTCTATGATGGTGAGAGCCTGCAGTGGCTGGTCACATCACAGACGCAGCCAGTAAGCAGATGGAAGTGACTGGAGGAGGAGAAGGGAGAAGAGGGGGGAGAGGGAGAGAATGGGCACGTGTGCCAGGGCCTCCTGCCACTGTAAACTGTAAAGTGAGCACCGGAAAATCAAACCCTGGGCTGCCAGGCTTTGCAAGCAAGTGCCTTTAACCCCTGAGCCATCTCTCCAGCAGTGTTAGGAAGATTTTCCCTTGATTACAAACTTGGATAAATAACCTTTGGATGGTTAAGTGGCTCAGCATCTGTAGCAGTCCTGTGGTCACAGGCAGCTTTGTGTTCCTTGAGCACTTTGATGGGAACCTCATGGCAAGCACTATATTTGTAATTATCCATCTTGTTAGCAGTCTTTACGTGATGTCAAGTTGTACTCTAGCCTGATGGCTGGAACCCTGTATCTTGGATCATATGGAAAGATTTCTACCTGGCTCCAGTAATCCTAAATGGCAGGAACCACAGGCTGGAGAAGGCTGGTACCTCTATGTTCCTAAACACTTTTTTTTTTTTAATAAAGAAAAATTTATGTCTTACGTCAGTTTACCAAGTGGTGGGTTTCCACAAGGCTTATTCACATGTCCTCAGTTTGGTCCATCTTCCTCCCGATCCCTGCTTGGACCTTTCCCTCCTCTATTATTCCTCTCGACTTTGGTGTCCACACGTTCTTCTATTTTCCTGCATAGCACTCCCCCCACCCCACCCCACAAGGGCCCTTTTCTTAGCTTTCAGGCCTCTGACATATACTCACTGATCTAGAAACTTGCACTTGGATCCATGGATGAGAGAGAACATGTGGCATTTGTATTTCTGAGCCTGGGTTATCTCATTCCATGTGACCTTTTCTCCTCCCCCCATTTCCATCCATTTTCCTGTAGATTTCATAATTTCATTTTTCCTTACTGCCTAGTAGAATTGCATTGTGCATATGTACCACATCTTCATAATCCATTCATCAGTTGATGGACGTCTAGGCTATTGTGAATGGAGCAGTCAACATGGATGAGCAAGTATGTCTGAGGTAGCATGCCTGGCTCAGGTACTGTCCTGGAAGGCTTGGCACTGGACAGCTTGTGCCCCAAAGAGATGAGTAGCCACACTTGGGCAGTCAACAGGAAGGAGGAACTGGCCAGGTGGGAGGCTGGGCCAGCTGGGGTCTGGGGTGCCATCTAGCCCTGAGTCTGCTCTGCATCTAGAGATACTTCCTCGATGATGGAGACCCAAGTTCTGTGGCCTACTGGAGCAGGGTTGTCCAGCCTTGGAATAACAGGAGTCATATAGTTTCCAGGCCGCTAGTGTGCTCAGTTGTGATCTCTGGTCCCCTAACAACCCTCTTAAGCAGGGTCAGACTTAAGTGACTCCAAAGACTGGAGCTTTACCACAGCAACTGCTACAGGCCTCCTTAGTGCCCAGAACAAAAAGCATGGGACTGACCACAGAGCTTTCTTTTTCCTCCTCTTAACTGTTCTGAAATACCAGCATCTTATGAGTTGAATGGGGTGCCTTGAAGCCTCGGGCTGAGATCCAGGACTAGTTTATTGGTTTTTCTCATTTAGCAATGATTTATTGAGCCACTATAAACATGCAAGAGATTTGCTCTGTGTTGAGTGGACTGCAAGTTTGGGTTAGTGTTCATTGTACTAAGAATAACAATCTGGAATATTGCCTCTATGCCATAGTCAGATATCAAGGAATATTTTTTTTAATTTATTTTATTTTTGCAATGTGTTCTGTGTGTGTGTGTGGTGTGGCATACGTATGTGCCCATGGGGCACTCCATATGGTGCATGCAGTGGTGGGAGGGTACTTGCCTGTGGTAGTGAGAGCTGACTGCTCTCTACCTGCTCTTGCTTTGAACCAGGGTCTCTGGAGCTTGTGGGGCTCCAATCTCTGCTTCCCCATGGACTGTGCCCAGCCATGCCCAGCTATAGGATCTTGTGAATGCTGGCATGCTCAGGCCCCCACTGGCCCCTCATGCACTTAACCAGCCTATCAAAGTTATTTTGAACCATTGTTGCAGTCAGCATTCTAGTTGCTATGCAGAAAGAACCCAAATAAAAGCAGCTTGTGGAGGAATGGGTTTATTTGGCTTACAGACTCGAGGAGAGACTCCATCCTGGCAGAGAAAACGATGCCATGAGCAGAGGGGTGGACATCACCTTTGCCACAGCACTGAAAACAGTGGCAGGAAGGCGTGCCAAATACTGGCAAGGGGAACCTGGCTTATAACCCCCAAAAGCCCACCCCCAACAACACAGCTCCATTGAGGTTGTAAAATCCAAACTGCCATCAGCTGAGGATCAATTACCCAGAACACATTCATTTGTTTGTGGGGACACCTGGATCAAACCATTACAGTCTGCCCCTGGCCCCCACAAACTAATAATCATACATGATGTAAATACAATGTGTTCAGCTCAACTGCTAAGTCCCCACAGCTTTCAACTGAGCCATAATACCAAAAAATAAACCCGTAATGGCACAGAACATTCACACTGCAAAACATGAGGCATGGCAAAAACAGATTGAACTAATACAAGATTTAAAACAAGCAGGGAAACCTCAATCTCTAACTCCAAGTTCAATGATTCTAACCAATAACAAGTCTCTTGGAGATTCAATTCCACACCTCCAGCACCGCTACTCACAGTCCGGGAAAACTTCATCCGGTGCTGGCAGCTTGCCTTGGCAGCCATCCATGGTCCTGGCATGTTATTGGGTCTCCACTGCAACCCACAATTCATCCTCATTGCTCCATTGGGTCTCCATACAGGCAATCTAGGACACCTGCTTCACATTGCTGATGGCCATTTTTCAAAAACAAAACTGTGTTGCAAATCTAATGACCCTCTCTTTTTGCATTTATTACATTCCACAGAACCAGGTGGGCTACTAATTTGTTAATCCAGGGGGGAACAAAGCATTCAGGCCCCTTACTTCAAAGAATCCACATTCTTCCTGTTGTTCCAATGCAGACCAGCTGGCCCAATCTCAATGGTTGTAATCTCTCAAACAATTGCAGCTGAACGGGCAGGAGTTTTGGCCAAAGATCTTTCTTTCTGTGCCATCTCCATCTGCTCACACCAATCCATCTTTACGTAAAGCAACCCTGCACAGGTTCTCAAGACACAGGCAGGCAGAATGCAGCAAGTCTCCCATACAAACTACTTCTGGGACAGTCCTGAAAAAGTTCTTTCTCACCCTCATAAAAGCCAAACCTCACAGTCCAAAGTTCTTACTTCATTCAAGTCTTTTAACTCTGACCAGAATGCTCCATGAAGCTGTACTTACAGCACTGCATGGTGTCTCTCAGGACAAGGTTTCAAATCCTTCCACATTCCTCCTGCAGATCATTTCCAAAAGGCCAAGCCACAAGATCAGGGTTCTAGCAGCAATAGACCCCACTTCTGGTACCAAAACTGTTGTAGTCAGCTTTCTTGTTGCTGCGCAGAAAGAACCCAAACAAATACAGCTGTGGAGGAATGGGTTTATTTGGCTTACAGACTCGAGGGGAAACTCCATCCTGGCAGGGAAAATGATGGCATGAACAGAGGGGTGGACATCACCTCTGCCACAGCATTGCAAACAATGGCAGGAAGGTGTGCCAAACACTGGGAAGCAAAGGGAAGCCGGTTTATAATCCCATAAGCCCGCCTCCAACAACACAGCTCTAGCGAGGGTCTAATTACTGAACTGCCATCAGCTGAGGATCGATCACCGAGAACACATTCATTTGTTTGTGGGGGCACCTGGATCAAACCATGACAGCCATGCTTTTTGGAGGGTTTACTTAAAATATGTGTGTTTATTCAAATTTGTTGAAAATTGCTAGACTTTCTTTGTTTGTTTTGAGGTAGGGTCTTGCTTTAGTCCTGGTTGACCCAGAATTCAGTATGTAGTCTCAGGGTGGCCTCAAACTCACAGTGATCCTCCTACCTCCACCTTCTGAGTGCTGGGATTAAAGGCGTGCACTGCTATGCCCAGCTGAAAATAACTAGACTTTTTGATGTAAGTTTCAGTGTGAGGAGGGTCTGACATACATGTTAGGCTGGTTTATAGAAATGATCCCACAATTGGCACAGGGGGGAGTATAGCTCAGTGGTAGAGCATTTGACTGCAGAAATGATCCCACAAGGAAAAAAGTTAGGGTCGAGGTTTCTGAAACGAAACACTTTGGGGTGCCTTATTAAATATTGAGATGATATCGTTCTTATTATTTTAAACATGAAATTCTTATGTACATTGGAAACTGAGTGGTAGTGAGCTTGTACATGCCCTTCTTTGCTCTGGCATCTTCCCATTCAGCTTTCCCATCCACACATGTGTGAATGGTGAGACGTCACAGACAGTCAGTGGGTTCGTTGTTTTTTGAATGGGGAAAACTTATATTAGCTGGAATAGGAGCAGTGGCTGTTGCCTCCAAATCTTCAACAATTGTGAAAGGAAGGCTTCCTGGCTACTTCCCAGATCCACACAGAGAGCTTTTCATAGAGTGTCTGAAAAGTGTACGGGGAGAGAGCACGCCTCCCTCCCACTAACCCCAGCTTGTCCAGAGTGACCAGGTTAGTGCAGCACCAAGTCTGCTTCATGAAATTGGCCACCAAATTGGATCCACAATGTGATTATGTTTGCCTTTTATTTTAGAAATGTCCTCATATTATTAACTTCAGAGAGAAGCAGATCTTGTCTTTCTTTTTGACCAAATGCTAAAAGACTAAGCTTCTTTTTCATTTAAAAATATTTTATTTATTTGCAAAGAGAGAGAGAGAGAGAGAGAGAGAGAGAGAGAGAGAGAGAGAGAGAGAGAGAGAGAGAATGATTGAGGATAAAGAGAGGGGGAATGGGTATGCCAGGACCTCTTACCATTGCAAATGAACTCTAGTTCATGCATCACTTGGGGTTTCTGGCTTTACATGAGTACCAGGGATTTGAACCCAGGCCACAGGCATTATTAGTAAATGCCTTTAATGGCTGAGCCATCTGTCCAGGCCCCAAACTTCTCTTTTATCATTGTGATTTGGGTAGATGATCCATCAGAGGACCCTGATGTATTTTAGGAACACCTCCTGAGTTATTGGTATGGAGGAGGGTGTGTTTGTATTGGGTAAGCAGTGACCACAGTGGGCAGGCCAAGACATTGTGTGCTAGATGGTCTTTCCTTGCTGGTATATTGGCATGGTATGCTTTTACTGTGGCTATGGTTCGTCCAACCAGCCCACTGTTTCAATTTCCTGAAGACTTTGTGAGTTCACCAGTATCTCTCTTTTGCTTTTGAGATTCTGGGGTGTGAGCCCAGAGCCTCATCCATGCTGGGCAGTTTCTCTCCTTGGAGCCACATTCTAACCCTTATCAACTTCAGTCACCCTGTGTTAGTATTCTTCCAGGACAAAGGTCAAAGGTACATACCATTATTACTACACTAGGCTTCTGTACATCTCTCCTCTCAATTCATTCTTGTGTCTCTGTTCCTCTCCAGATCCTTGACCCAGCTCGGCCCATTTCCTTGGGTTTATTGTTCATCTTTTTGTTACTTTGCCAGTCTCTTTCCAGTAAATTCCTTTTTACTTCAATGCATCCTCCAGTGTACGGTACAGGTGGGAGATGAGGCGAGAAGCTTGAGGAAGTGTAACTAGCAGCCCATGTGGGGTCTCCTGGGGTAGGCCATGGTAGAGGCAAGAGACCACAGCTGTTGTGAGTGAAGGAGTGTCCAGAGTCACCCATGGGAGAAGCAGGTCTAAGAGTCTAACTGTATGATGCCGACATTCGCTGGGGCCAGCCGGGGATAAAGGACCAGCAACAATGAAGTCACCTGGGTGCAGGCCTCAGGGCCACATGTTCCTTGCAGGCCTGCTCCTCTGTGGTGGAGACTTCTGGTGCTGTTTTTCCAGGAACAAATGTCTATGGCTGTACCTGTGAGCTGCCTTTGGTCAGGACTCTCATGTGATCTGAAGACTCTCTCCTGGATGTGGTGTTTGAAGGTTGATTCTCTCTCTCTCTCTAAGCCCATTTTCTTTCTTTCATGAGGGGCATTTTGGGAGCTGGAGAGATGGCTCAGCAGTTAAAGGCACTTGGATGCAAAGCCTGCAGACCTAGGTTTTGTTCCCCAGCACTCACATAAATCCAGGTGCTCTCAGCAAGAGACCCTGGCACACCCATTACAAATAAAAGTTAATGAAGAAAATAAAAAGGCAACTTTCCCCATTCTTTTTTAAAAATTATTTTATTTATTTGAAAAGAGAGAGAGAAAGGGGGGAGAGAATGGAGGCACAAGGGTCTCTATCCACTGCAGATGAGCTCCAGATACATGCACCCCTTTGTGAATCTGGCTTTATGTAGGTGCTGGGGAATTGAACCCAGGTCGTTAGGCATTGCAGGCAAGTGCCTTAATCACTGAGCAATCTCTCCAGCCCCTCCCCATTCTTAACTACCTTATAAATTTTATTTATTTGCAAGCAGAGAGAGAGAAAGTGAGAAAGAGAGAGAGAGAACTTGAGAGAGAAGGAATGGGTGTGCCAGGATCTCTTGCCATTGCAAACAAACTCCAGATGCATGCATCACTTTGCACATCTGGCTTTATGTGGGTCCTGGGGAATTAAACTCAGCTTGTCAGGCTTCACAAACGAGTGCCTTTAACCTCTGGGCCATATCTGCAGCCTACCATCTCGATATCGAACATAACATCTTCTTTGCCAATATGAAAGCATTTTCTTCTGGCTCTAGCATCTGCCTCCTAAGCCCAGAGCTGCATCTCTAGAAACTCAACTGTTCACACCTTTCGCCTGTTCAGCTGACTCAGGAGCAGAGTTGTCCCCCGTCTCCCTTCTGAGTGACACTCAGGGCACCCACTGCTGCAGCTTAAAACCTTCTCTGCTGAGCACCGAGGAGTCCTTACCCTTCATGTCCCTTCTGTTCCTTTGTTGAATGGCAGAACCCAAACTTGCAAATGTGTGGATTGGTTTTTGTTCACTTGTAAATCCTGTGACAACCCAGTGCATCAAAATAGTGGCACTTGGGGAATTTTTGGCAAATATTTGCTGATTGTGTTAATGCGTCATCCATCCAAAGCCAAGCCAATAAATTCATATTAATAATGAGATTGGCCAATGGCAAGTGAAGTCCAAGTGAGCTGTTTTCACTTTCTAAGAAGCCTTTAGACTATGGAGGTAATAAACTTGTTCTGAAAATTGTATATAATTTGTATTTGAATATATAGACTCATTTTAAAAGCATAGTACCCCTTTGGTATTGCTATGGTACGATTTCCAAGTTTTCCTTAACACTTGGAAAGTTTTAGTGCCAGTATTTTGAGGTAATTGGGTAAAGGGGTGGGAATTATTATTTTTGTTTTAGTCTGAATTATCTTAAGTTTCTTCTTTAAAATAGCCATTTCAGTGGGCTGGAGAGCTGGATCAGCAGTTAAGGCACTTGTCTCCAGTGCCTAAGGCCCTGGGTTCAATTCCCCAGGACCCACATATGCCAGACCCACAAGGTGGTGGTCCTGGTTCTCTCTCTCTCTCTCTCTCTCTCTCTCTCTGCTTGAAAATGAATAAATAAAATATTTAAAAAATAGCCATTTCAATTTATTACATACTTATAATTATATACAGCTATATTTCAAAATAATTTATTTCTTTTCACAAGTTGTTTGTGCTTCTGTGGACCTACCAGAGCCTCTTGCCACTGCAAATGAATGCGAGACACATGTGCCACTTACTTTTGCCTCTGGCTTTACATGAGTCTTGGGAAAACTGAACCCAGGAAACTGAATGTGCTTTGCCAGCAAGAACCTTTAACCACTGAGCCGTCTCCACAGCCTCACCTATAAATGCTTTATATGCTGCTTTGGGGACTGGATAAATCCATAGGTTTATGTGTTAATTAGTTTTGAATAGTGTGCCAAGGTGACTTGCTTGGCTTTATGACTTTGCATGGATGATGGATTCTCTTATTGGGACAAGGTCAGGCACATAAAAATTCCAATCGAATGCCATAAACAGTGCAGTTCCATCTGTCAGTTTAATTCGATAGCAGTCTTTCTCTGTTGCTGTTGCTGGGGATTCCGTCTGTTTCAATTTAAGGCCAGCTCCAGTCATGCCTCTAAAATAGGTGATATATACATATATATGATACGATAGGTACATATGACTATATGAAATACATATGTTTATTTGCGTTGCGGTAGAAGCTGAGTAAATGGGATAAGATGGAATCTGTAATTTAATATATAGAGCATAAGGCTGTTTTTGTGTTTGTGAAATAATTTTATTTTCCATTAACTACTTGGCTTAGGAAGTAAACAATGCTATTACTTAAATGTTCCTACAAATGAATGAATTACCACCATCTCCACTGTGGCCCTTCTCCGGCAATGTTGCCTCAAAGTGAACTGCTTGTGTTTATTATTCTGCTCGTGACCTAGCACCAGGTGTCACAGATAATCATTCTTGGGTTGGTAATAGGTTGTCATGAAGGCAGAAAATTGCAGGTGAAAACAAATTGTCTTATGCCGATTATCCAATCTTAGGCAATAGCGATTGGCGATGTGAGGAAGGCCTGGGATTCTCTGCGGGAGAAGGAACCAAGCACAGGCCTCTAAATGGGTCAGAGCGTTCCAAGAGACGCCCCACCTCCTTCTGCTTCTTTTCCAGGCTCTTGTTACTGAATGGTCATAAAAAGAGTTCTGTGTAACCAACAAGGCAGGACTACCAACAACAATCCAGGCAGGCAGCCAGCAAGCTGGTATTTAAATGATGCTGGCTGCCCTGGCAAACCGTGAGGCCTTTCATGGGAAAAGCAGCTGCAGAGGGACTGTGCCACCTGGAAGATGGCATCATGGAGCACAGCTCTGGCCCTGGGAGGAAAGAGGAGCACCAGGAGCACCTGAGCAGCTGCATATGGACCAATAGTGAGAGAGAACAGGAGTAAGCGAGCTTATTTTAGGCACTTTCAGTCAGGGACTAAGGCCCAGAGGAAACCAGGAGATGCCACTCCACACACCATCTCTCCTGGCAGAACTGGAACTCATATCTGACCGAGACTGATCTACAACGTCGCCTGCTGTCCACAGTCTAGTGCACTACGACCCCAGCTGACCCAGGTGTGGGTGGACTGTGGGATCCATCATCCAGATTTACTAACCAATCAGGTTCCCCCTGCCTACCTGAATCAAACACTCTGTGATCAGCTCCTAGCCTGTGTGGCCTGGACCCCATGTGAGTTCTGATTCCTAGCCCCATCCAGTGGCGGCCTGGCTGGGTGGGTGGGTGGGAAAATGGCTAATCCTGCCTCTTAGTCCTAGGCCCCCCTTAATCCCCCCACCCCACCTCTGCTTTATGCCTTATTTTCTTATTTTATTTATTCATTTTCAAGCAGAGAGATACAGAAAGAGAGAGAGAGAGAGAGAGAGAGAGAGAGAGAGAGAGAGAGAGAGAGAGAGAGAGCACCAGGGCCACCACCTTGTGGGTCTGGCATATGTGGGTACCAGGGAATTGAACCCGGGGCCTTAGGCACTGGAGGCAAGTGCCTTAACTGCTGAGCCATCTCTCCAGCCCTGGTTTATTTTCTTTATTCACCTGGCTGCATTGACAACCTTCTTGTGGTCTCTAAACCCACCATGATGGATCTTCTGTGTGGATGCCCTCGCTCACCTTCCTTAGCTTTCCTCCACAGAACAGGGCATGGCGAATGCCTTGTGTGTCTCTTCTAAGTCTCCCTACACTGGCGTCCAGATTCCACATGATCCAAGCCCCTCTGGAAGCCCGTTTTCCTCCCAGATCCCACATGCCTGTGGCTCACTCTCACTTCTCTTTAAATGCGTTCTGATTTCTCTCTCAATAAGCCTCAGGTTCTTCTAGGTCTCCACGTGTTCTCAGCTTCTCTCCAGTTTCCCCCTAAAACTTCCATCTTTCTTAAATCGGTTTTCCACATGAAAACGTGCTCTGCCCTTCCTTCCCAGATCCTAATTCCCCTTAAATAAACTCCACAATGTATGATTTCTCCCCAAATAAAAGCAATGATTCACAATTTGCCCTCCTTGAGTCTATCTTTATTATTCTTCATTAAGGATTAGGAAAGAACCCAAAACTTGGTGTTCATTAATCTGGGGGGCCCCTGAGCCCCCAAATCCTGCATCAGTAATGAAATTCTGAGATATGTACTGAGTCTAGGGACACTCTGTTGATGAAGGTACAGCAGGCTGCTGAGACAGTGGTCTCAAGGATGGAAGCCATCTTTTTCTTTTACCAGTCCAGGTAGCTGGGTGGCTGGGCGTTAGCACATTACCCATCCTCCCCTTTTGTTTGCTGGAAGCTAGTCATACAGCCACCATGGGAAAATGTAGCTGTTAGCAAGATAACCAGACATTCCTAAAATTCAGCATTCTTTCCTTGTGAGAAGGTGGGCATTGCAAACAGGGTCTCTCATGATCTTTATGTCCCAGGAGGACATTGCCAGGGTAACCATGTCCTGACTGGGACTTTGTGGTACAGATTTGGAATTGATTATTATTTTATTTTTTAAATGTTTTTATTTATTCATTAGAGAGAGAGAATATGAGAATATGAGAATATGAATGAATGAGTATAGGCGTTCCGGGCCTCTTGGTACTGCAGAGGAACTCCAGATGCATGTGTCACTTTGTGTGTCTGGATTTATGTGGGTTTGGGGAATTGAACCTAGGCAGGCAGGCTTTTGCAAGCAAGCAAGTGCCTTTAACCACTGATTCATCTTCCAAGGCTTGGAATAGATTCTTTTTTTAAAGAATTTTTAATTTATGTATTTGCAAAGAGAGAGAGAGACAGAGAGACAGAGAGTTAGTATGGGCATGCCAGGTCTCTAGCTCCTTCAAACAAACTCCAGATGCATGCGTCACTTTATGCATCTGGCTTTACATGGGTACTGGGGAATTGAACCTGGATCATTAGACTTTTTCAGGCAAGCACCTTAACCACTGAACCACCTCTCCAGTCCTGGAATAGATTCTTATCATAAACTCTGGGTTCTAAGGGAGAGAAGCAAGCTGGGGTCACGGGGTGAGTCTTGTCGCTCTAGTTAGCCCACCGTGATGCTCACAAATCCTGATCCTACTACTTGGTGCCCCTGTGGCCTTAAGTGGGGCTGTCAGGCCCCTGAGATGGGGACTCTCAGGGTTAAGCCTCACAAGTAGTATGAAAACGTGAAGGAAAATGGCCACCATGTGATAACATCTCAGAAAACACCAGCATGCTCCTTCTCCTCTAAGAAGGCTGGTAGAAGTCACCTACTTCTCAGGCTCTTCTAGAGAAGCAAGTTGATTTGCCAGAAACTTGATTTAATTGGCATTATTGCCTTAGGATAACAGCATTTATAGTAAAGATATTTTTACTTCTCAAAATGCAAATTCACAAATTCCATTTATGGGTGGTTTACTTAAATGTGACTCCTACAGTCACCCAACACCTTTTTCTGGCCATATCATACCCATGCCAGATTACAGGGTTATGAACGGTTAAACAGGTTTGTGATGTTGGCATCTGCTCCAAAGAGGTCTTCATTAACAGTACATGCCCGCCGGCACACAAGGTTTCCTGGGTGGTGTTCACGGCCTCCAGATTCTTTTTTTTCCCTTCAATTTTTATTAATTGGAAACTTTGTTGTATGGACAAATCATATATTAGTCTCATTCCCCTCCTCCCTGCCCCCTTTCCACCGAGGGCCCTCCTCAGTGGGGTTACTGGTATTCACCATGGGGTTGTGGGTTATGAATGTAGCAGTCAGCCATTAAGGGGCCGTGCTACTGGACATTCCTTCCCACCCTATGGCTCTTACAATCTGTCTGCCCCCTCTTCTGTAATGTTCCCTGAGCCTTGGAGGGTGTGTTATAAGTTTACTTTAGTGTGGAGCTCTCAGCAACTTCTGGATTTCTGCTTCGATACATTTTGAGTGTCCTCAGTGTCTGTCGTCATCACCCTGGTGCGGGTTGTCAGGCTCATCCTGAGAACAGCACCCATGCTTAACTCAACATTTCCTCTGTGGTTTCACTTGGGCCCTGGGTGATGTGTAAGAGGTGGCTCATCTCATGATGACAGTTATCTTTTCTTGTCATGCTGATGGATTTTGTTTTTTTTTTTTTCTGTCTTCATAGGGTCTCTTTGATCCATTTTTGGCACTGGGAATTACAAGTCAGAGCCCATGGTTTTAGAATTAGGCTTCCTCCTGACCTCTCTGGGGCCCTTCTGCCCAGACAAGCTCCATCCCCACCATTGAGGGCAACATATATATATATATATATATATATATATATATATAGTTTGCTATCCAGGAAAAAGGTTTCTATGGTACTAATTTATACTAATTTTGTGTAAAACTCCCCTCACCCTCCATTTTTGCCCCCCCCCAAAGATCCTTCCTTTCCCTGTTACCTGATCAAGTTGCCTGTCAAGTATACCTGCAACTCAAGCTCGGTACCTGGGAGATGGGATAAACTTCAGAATAGGGTACCAATCCTGGTAACCAAGATGAACCATTGTGTGTGATGAAGAAAAGAGACTTGGAGTTTGTTGCTGGTTTTCACAGTGTTGAGTCCTTTGTCTCAAGACCACAAAAAATAATCCGCACAGACTATGAGGAGTGAGATTTATTGAAAAAAAAGTTTAAAAGCCCCAGACTATCAGGGCAAACATGCTTATGTTACCAGTTTTAAGAGTAGCAACACCTCTATAACCAGTCAGTGGCTCTGAGTTCATAGTGAGAACTCATAACTTTTTGAGCCTCACAAAGAAGTGATAAATGGAGGCCGGGTGTGGTGCACACCTTTAATCCCTGCACTTGGAAAGCAGAGGTGGGAGGATCACTGTGAGTTCGTGAGTTGAGGCCAGCCTGAGATTACATAGTGAATTCCAAGTCATCCTTGCCTAGAGTGAGACCCTACCTCGAAAAACAAACAAAAATTAAAAGTAAACTTGAAAAAATTGACAACTACAAACTCGGAAGAAGGGCAGGTTAAGAAAGATGTATTTTAGGAAAAAAAAGAAGAAGAAAGAAAAGGAAAGCAGGAGTCTCCTGAATTGGGAGGGGTCCTGATCAGGTAATTGGCCTGGTGACTTGGATAGGGTTTTCCTATAATCTTGAGGATGTAAACTAGGCATCAAGTTGGGATGAGCTGAACTGTTTAAGTCTAAATGACTTGATTGGTTGGTGGGTCAGGGAGAAGAACATAGACTCAGAATGTTGGTGAGGAAGGGGTGCTGAGAAGCCCACAAATCGTTTTTTAAGAAGGAGGAAGATCCAGGGAATAAACCAGAGGGCTGCCCTTGATGAATCAATCAGGTTTAGGCTCACACTGGAGCGTCCCCCTAGTCTCGCCAGGGCAGGTCAATATCTATGGTTTTTTTTGGTTTATCTATAAGAGAGAGAGCAAGCATAGCTGCCCAGAGCCTCTTGCCATGCAAACACACTCCAGACACATGTGACACTTTGTGATCCGGATTTACATGGCTACTGGGGAATTGAATCCGGGAAGGCAGGCTTTGCAAGTCATCTCCCCAGCTTTGAGGATTCTTATCCAGCCCATCTCAAACCCCTACTTGAAAAGATGGCCTTATATCAAACCCTAACTACCCACCTACAAAAGAAGGCTACCTTGCTCCTAAATTCTAGCATTTAAGATTTTAGCCAGCCTTCAAAGAAGAGGAAGAAAGGAGAAAAAGAAAAAGTTACATTTTCTGAATTAGAATTCAGAGAAGCAGACAGGTTTAGCAGTGAGGGTTTTGGAGCAACTGCAAGGAAGGGGTTTCTTGGGGGTTTCAGTGCATTATCTCATTAAGGTGATAATGATTCCTCCCACCTCTTTAGCTTGTCTTTAGGTGGGGGCAGGGGAGGTGTTTTTTGACCAGGTGAGCTATTGTCAGGCTTCATTGGATTGCCTCTTAAGGTAGGGGTCACCTCCATCCTCCTTCCCTTTCATGCCAGGGACACAGGACAGGGTTCTTCTTTGATGACCTTCAAACCTGCTAATGTCTCCGTCCCTACAACAGTCAGACCTGATGGGGCCTGTCTGTGCCAGGAAGGCCGTGGGTGAACAGGAATCACATTCCACATGGTGACCTAAGTGCCAGCACCCCCTCCCTGGCCTGTGTTCACACATGCATGCCCACACACCTGCATCCAGTGGCTATGTGCACCTCCCACAGCCCCAGAACTCCCATTAGGAGCCACCGGGGTCCACACGACCAGCATTCTGTGGATGATGGAGATTTAGTTCATTTAGAAGTGCTGGCCTTGTTTTGTCGTGTGGCTCTTTGGTCTTCATAAGCGGAACAAATATGGCTGTCCTTGTCCACAGGTGTCCTGGTGGGGTAGAGGAATTCCCTAGAGAGCCAGAGAAGTGAGTCAGTGTGTTCCCAATGTGGCTACAAGACCTGTGGGTAGTGGCTGCCCTCAGAACCATCCAGATCCATTCCCAGCCTACCTGTTTGAAGACAGGGTTGACTTGCTTGTTACCACCATCCAGGCCCCGCTTCACTGAGAACAGTGGGCTTGATATAAGGCCATCTTTTCAAGTAGGGGCTTGAGTTGGGCTGGATAAGAATCCTCAGGACTGAGGAGATGATTCAGTGGATCAAGTGCTTGCTTGCAAAGCCTGCCTTCCAGGATTAGATTCCCCAGGACCCACACAAAGCCCAATGCACAGGGTCTCCTGTGTCTGGAGTGTGTTTGCTGTGACAAGAGGCCCTGGGTGGCTATCCTTGCTCTCTTTCCTCTTATAAATAAAAATATTTTAAAAAGACGAGTCTTTATACTACAGCCCAGAGTTGGCATAAACAATTGGACCAGGCTTTGAGGAGTTCAGAGATGCCTGGGGCAGGCTGTGGTGGTGGTCTTCACTGCAGACATTTGGGCTTCTGCAGGGTTCCAGCCTCACTTGAGCAGTCTTCTGTCGGTCAGGGCAGGGGGTCTTGATCAGCAGACATGCTACTGAAAGGAGCAGAAGCAGGTGCCCATGAAGGAGGCAGGAAGGTGCCACCAGGTGGGCCCTTCTGCGCTTTGCAAGTTGACATGCTATGCGTTTTCTCCTTCATAGCTTTATTTTAAAAAATATTTTACTCATTTATTTGTAAGTATGTATGCATATATATATATATATATATATATAGAGAGAGAGAGAGAGAGAGAGAGAGAGAGAGAAGAAAGACAGAGATAATGGGCACACCAGGGCCTCTTGCCACTGCAAAGGAACTCCAGATGCATGCCACCTGTGCATCTGGTTTTACATGGGTACTGGGGAATCGAACTCTGGTCCTTCTGCTTTACAGGCAAGTGCCTTAACTGCTGAGCCATCTCTCCAGCCCCTCCTTCATAGCCTTTGTCTTCTAAGAAAGTATGTTTTTATTTATAAATATTGTAGAAGGGAATGATTGTCATTTAAAAAACAACCTGAACCCAGGCTTGGAAGCCCAGGCTTTAATCCCAGCTGCTGGGAAAGCTGAGGATGGAGCACTACCAATTCAAGGCCTCTCTGGGCTGTAGGGTGAGTTCAAGGACAGCCTGAGCCACTTCATGAGATCTTGTTTCAAAAATAAAAAGTAAAAAGAGGGTTGTGAAACAGCTTAGTGGTAGAGCATTTGTCTACCATTGGTGATGCCCTGGATTCAAGTCCCAGTAGTGTGTTGTGTGTGTGTGTGTGTGCACCCTGAACATGCTCTGGTATGTGATTTTTGCCTGCTGAAAGGAAGACTTGTGATAAGATTTTCTGAATCTGGTCCCTAAGTGCTCAGCATTCAGTGAGACATCTCCATCACACCCTTCAAGGCTCAGGAACCTTTATGGAAGAGGTGGCAGAAAGAACAAAGTGGCCTTCCTAATGATGACCTTATAGTGGCCGTCACTACACAAGACTGGTATCATAGGAGTGGAAAACATCAGTGATGATATCACATAGAAGAGAGACTAGTTGGCGAGAAGGGATTCAGAGGAGGGGGCATTTGAGAGAGAGAAAAGGGGCATGTTGGGAGGGGATTACAATATGGTATAGTTCCTATATTCATGGAAGTTATCAGTTAAAAAGAAAAAGAATCTGGTACCCAGACCTGCTTTTGCCTGAAGTGGTTTTGCTTGTAATCAGTTACTGTCCTAGAATTTTGTGATTTTTTTCTATTGTTTGGTAAATTTTCCTCTTCAGATATTTTCATCCTGTGAGTGAGAATGATTACTAAATAAATGCACAAATAACTTTAATATACTTGGAATATATAAATAACATTTGTTACTGAAAATAAAGAGGACAGATGTTACCTTGTCAAAGAATTGTATGTTTAAGGACTAAAGGGATAAAAAGTTTGAGATGCTTCCCCTGGGGCCTGGGACATGCAAGTACTTTACCTCAGTGCTACACTCCCAGCCTACATAAAAGTATATTTTAAAAAAATTATTTAGGGCCTGACCAGAAGCAGCCTAGGTGGGCTGCATGTAAGGTGGGAAAAGCGTGTGTGATGGTTAGGCTTTGTTGTCAACTTGACCTTTGTAGTAATCTTAGGTGGGTTTCTGAGGATGTTCAGAGGAAGGCAGCCCTCTTAGTAGGGGACAGGATGTAAGGACGCTCAGAGAAGCTAGAAATGAACATCCCTTGCTGGGAGGGCAGTGCACGAAGGAAATTCTAGAGACAGGAAGCCAAGTGTGTTGCAAAACTCTGTCCCACCCTAAGGCTAAAGGGGAGAGAAATTTCTCTTCACCCTGCCTATTTGTTGTTGTGTGTATGGTGCTGGTGATCGGTTTCTCTCTGCTTGGAACTGTGAAAGGGGGCCAGCTTCTTTTGCCATTATGGAGCTTCCTCTGGATCTGTAGCTTCAATAAATCCTTTCCTCCCATAAACTGTGCCTGGTTTGGCAATTCAAAAAAAATTATTTAGGGCTGGAGAAATGGCTCAGTGGTTAAGGTGCTTTCCTGCAAAGCCTAACAACCTGGGTTCAATTTCCCAGTACCCATGTAAAGCCAGATGCACAAAGTGATGCATGCATCTGGAGTTTGTTTGCAGTGGCTGGAGGCCCTGGTACACTCATTCTCTCCACCCTCCCTCTCTCTCTCTCTCTCTGCATGAAAATAAATAAATAAATAAAAATATATTTTTTAACTTATATGTTTGAGAGAGAGAATATGAATGGGCATGCTAGGGCCTCCTGCTGCAGCAAAGGAATTCTAGACATGTGTGTCACTTTGTGTATCTGGCTTTACATGGGTTCTGGGAAATCAAACCCTGGCAGGCATGATTTGCAAGCAAGCATCTTTAATGGTGGAGTCATCGCCCCAGCCCTATAAAAGTATCTTCAAGTCACTCATTTTTCTGTATTTCTGGAAGGTTCCTTGACTGGAGGGAGGGGTTCTGTAAAGAAGGGCTCTGGTATAGTGCCTTCTCACAGTTCTGTTGATGCAAAGACAAAGATTTTGAGCTTCTTTTGCCCGGATGTGTCTCCTGACCCCCACCCCCCAGGAGATCTGCTCAGCCACATGCAAAACCAGTCTGTTAGTCATCCCTGACAATGTGTGACTCATCCCCCTGTGGGAAGCCAGGGGAGGCTTTGGCAGCCAGATCTGCACATTTGCCCTTGCACCTTGGTCCTTCCGACCTCTTCAGTCCCTGCCTTTCTGGCTGGAGCTCAGTTTGCAGGGGGATCCATCTCCATGTCAGCTTCTGTGACCTTGAACCTGAGGGCCTCGTCTTCCTGTGGTCATAGGCTCCTGCCACTACCCTGGCACGTTGACACATTGCTCTTTACTCATTCTATTTCCCAATTTTATTTCCTGGTGGACTTGCCTCTGCAAATCTCTTTTTTCATGTGCATCTTTAACTCTCTTTTTATTGTCTTTGTCATATTGATAGGAAATTTGGACCAAGCAGAAGATATTACTGAATGTCTCTAATAGAAAAATGCATTTTGTAGATTCACTGTCTAGTTTGTCCTAATCTTGGGTCAAGGTCATACTTCCATAAGTAGTTAACTAATAGCAATGCAAAGTAATTATTGCCTGTATAAAAAAGACTGTTGGCAATGGTTAAAATGCGCCTTCCCCAAAGAAAAGCCAGTTTTATATTTGTAAATTTATTTCAGTATTTATTCTTTTACTTCAATAAATTATCCTTCTATGACTTAATTGGTCTTAACATCTTGATTGCCTCACTACTAATGAGGTCAATAAAATCTTCAATACATATTCATCTTCTATCTCTATGAGTCAGTTTTACCTCTGATAATTATTCTATAACATAACATTTTATGGTTCCTATTAAATATAACCCAAGTGCTGGCCTTCCTGCTTAGTGAGTTACAGGAACAGATCTTATTAAGAGGATGCAAAATGTGGAAGAATGAATTAATCTTAAGAGTTTAAGACACTGGGCAGTTTGTTCTTAATGTAAAAACTAGTGTAGATTCATAAACCACCAATGGGTCAGAGAAGAAATGACAGTGGACGTTGGAAAATTCTTTGACATGAGTCAGAATGAATGCAAAGTATATTAATACTTGAGGGATGACTGAAGCAGGACTCAGCAGGACACACAGCTATGAACACATACTTTAAACAAAGAAGTGCTTCAAACTAGCAACTCAACTTCTTATTAGACATTACTAGGAAAAATAAAAGAGCAAAGAAAACTCAAAGCTACCAGAAGGTGGGAACCAAATTAAAATAGAGAGGGATAAACTAGAGAAACAATAGGAAGAACCAGGGGAATCAGTGGTTTCTTGTATCCATGAAGACACACTTCTTGGCTGACCACTAAGGAAAAGTTCGACAAGTCATTTTAATTGAAGAATGAAAGTAAGAACGTGACCACTGACCGAAGAGAAGGGGGAAAAATCAAGTACTATGAACGATTGACAACCAACAAATCAGGAGGCCTGAGGAATAGACAGATTCCTCAAAACCTGGACTACCAGTGTCTCAGGAAGAAGTATGAAACCTGAGCAGATCTCTAATAGGTCAAGACATGGAATCGGTGATGGCTCAACAGTTAAAGGCGCTTGCTTGCAAAACATGATGGCCCAGGTTTGATTCCCCAGTACCCACATAAAGGCAGATACACAGGGTGGAACATGTGTCTGGAGTTTGTAGTGGCAGGAGGCCCTGGCATGCTCATCCTCTCTCTTTTTCTTCCTCTCTCTCTCTATCTCTCTCCTCTCTCTTTTTTTCTTCCTCTCTCTCTCTCCTCTCTCTCAAAAAAAATCTATTTTTTAAATCTCCAAAAGAAGCCTGGCATAGTGGCACACACCTTTAAACCCAGCACTCAGGCGGCTGAAGTTGGAGACTGACTGTCAGTTTGAGGCCAGCCTGGGCTATAGAGGAAGTTCCAAGTCATTCTGGGCTAGGATGAGACTCCCCAAAAAAACCCCAGAATAGGCAAATACTCACTGTATGACACCAGTATCTGATACAAAAACTAAGATGAGAAAAAACAGACCAATATATGCAAAAATACTCAGCAAAATAGTAGCAAACCAAACTCAACAGTGTATAATAAATGGAGTATATGCCACCATGACCAAGGGGGACTTTTTCCTGGAGTGTGCTTTAACATAAGAAAGTCAACCCAGCCAGGCAAGATGGTGCAGGTCTATAGTCTCAGGACTTGGAACACAGAGACAGGAGGATTCTGCACATTTGAGGTCAGCTTAGACTACATAGCGAGGACCAGGCCAGCCGGAGCAACATGAAAAAAAATACACAAAAACAAACAAATGAAAAACAGAAGAAGGAAAGGAAAAATGAACAGATGATTATTTTAAATGATGCAGAAAAAGCTTTTGACAAATTTGAACACCCTTCATGATTAAAAAAATACAATAAGGGCTGGAAAGATGGCTCAGCTTGTCTCTCTCTGTTTGTAAATAAATAAATAAATTTTAAAACACACATATCTGGCATGGTTGTGCCCACCTTTATTCCCAGCACTTTGGAGGCAGAGGTAGGAGGATTGCTGTGAGTTTGGGTCACCCTGAAACTACATAGTGAATTCCAGGTCAGCCTGGGCTAGAGTGAGACCCTGCCTCAACAAACAAACAAACAACAAAATGGAAAAAATAACACAGAGAGTCAAACTCTCCATTCAGAACTAACAAAGGGATGAATCTAGTAGGTAACATACCTTAATGCAGATGAACCTTGGAAACGTGGTGTTAAATGAGAGAAACTAGATATATTGTAGGATTCTATTTAAAGGAGATTTCAGACCTATGTAAAGCCATGAACATAAGCATATATGACTGCCAGGGGCTGTTGGGAGCAAAGAATGGAAAGTCACCGTTTATAAGTACCAATTTATTTTGGGTGAGGCAACTCTTTGGGAGAGGTAGTTGGCAACATTCTGGCAGTTGACAACATTGTGAATGTCCTGAATGCCACCAAAAGTTGGTCACTTTAAAATGGACTGCAGCTTAATAAAAGAAATGTTTGTATGCCTGGCATAGTGGCTCACGCCTTGAATCTCAGTACTCAGGAGGCAGAGGTAGGAGGATTACCATGAGTTCAAGGCTAGCCTGAGACCACAATTCCAGGTCAACCTGGGTTAGAGCAAGACCCTACTTCGAAAAACAAAACAACAACAACAACAACAACAAAATTGTGTGGTTTAAATGTGAGTAATTAGTTACTAATAGGAAGAGATTGTCAGTATTAAATACTTTTTGCCAAAAAAATCTGACACATTTAAAACCTAAGGACAAAGGCATCCCCACAGGAAACGTACCCCTAAGGAGTTCCCAGGAGTATGTAAAGTTTCCAGTGAGTTTTCCCAGTGTGATAGTCAGTCACACTTCACTAGGATGAATCTCCAAACCAGGCACAATTTTGGGGAGGAAAGTATTTATTGAAACTAACAGATCCAGGGGATGTTAAGGAAAAAAGGCTGGCCCCCTTTCACAGATCAAAGCAGAGACAGAGAGAAACCCACCACCAGCACCATAAGCATGCAAGCACATTGTAACAATGTAATTCACAAAAATGCAGAACTGTCAGACCAGGTTCCGGCTTTTCTTTTGCATATCTATCCCTAGTATTTTGCATCCAAATTAGAAAGGGTCAGTCCCCAGGAGGCTAGGCCAAAGTGACACTTCCTCCAGCCAGAAGCCTGGAGACAATTAGCAATTTAATAAACACAATTATAATAAATTCTATTGGGGAACATTATTCAAACTACCACACCCAGAATAGCACCTTCTTACTTTTGTTTGGTCAACTGGTGAATACATCTTACATACCTCACAGAGATAAGAATCTGTGATTCAAGTGATGGTAATTTCATTTTCATTTTTACTTTAAAAATTTGTAACCGATACGAAAACAAAGGTGGTACATATTCATGGCGCCCCAGGTATTAATGTTTGATATATGCACACACTACATGATCTTTCAGTCAGGCTAAACATAATCATCTTCTTAAACATTTCCCAATTCTTTGTGGTGAAAACTTTCAAAATACTTTCCTGTAGCATTCTGAAATACACAGCATGTGTTGTATATAGTCTCCATGCTGTTCCCCCATACCCCAGAGTGTCTAACTTTCATCTAACTGTGACCAGTACCCAGTGGTCCCCCTTCCCCACTGCCTCCCCCTGTTCTTAGCCTCTGGTAATCACTATTCTCTTCTTAAAGGTCTCGTGTGTGCTTTTTGAGAAATCATGGTCATTTTATATATGCTTGATCTCGAGGTTGGGGACACATCAAAGTGTCACAGTATCTACATAAGGAAGCTTAACAAATAATATAAAATTTGAACCCTAACCCCTCCTATATATCTTCTGACATTAGAAGAAAAACAAAACAAAACAAACAACAACAACAAAAAACCATGAGGAATGCATTGCATAGGAGTAGAAAGTTCAAAGGAGAGAAGAAAGCAACTTTGGAACATGGTTCCAAAAGTTTCCTGAAGGAGCCACCATGCTTCTGTGTTTGTCGTCATACACACGGTCATTTGTTTATTTATTTATCTGAGAGAGTGAAAGAGGCAGACACACAGAAAGAGAGAGAGAGAGAGGCAGACACACAGAAAGAGAGAGAGGCAGACACAGAGAGAGAGGGGCAGACACACAGAGAGAGAGGCAGACACACACACACACACAGAGAGAGACAGAGAGAGAGAGAGAGAGAGAGAGAGAGAGAGAGAATGGGTGCACCAGGGCCTCCAGTCACTGCAAGTGGACTCCAGACACATGTGCTACCTTGTGCACCTGGCTTTACGTGGGTCCTGGAGAATCAAAATCGTGTCCTTATGCTTTGCAAGCAAACACCTTTAACCATTAAACTATCTCTCAAGCCCATGCACAGAAGTCTTTTAAAGATAAAGCTGTCCTTACATTGTTGTATGGGACAGATTTTCCTTGATGCATCTCCAAATCTGGGGTGGTTTGAATAATGTGTCCTCCATAAACTCATGTGTTCCGAGTGCTAGGTTCCTGGCTGGTGTGAGTTTGGGAATTGGAGCCTTGCTGGAGGAGGTGTGTTGTTGAGAGCAGGCTTATGGCTGTTCCTTTTTGCCAGTGTTTGGCACTCTCCTGCTGCTGTTGTCCACCTGCTGTGGCAAGGAGATATTGTCCAGCCTTTGCTCATGCCATCATGGAGCTTCCCCTTGAGTCTGTAAGCCAACATAAACCCTTTTCTCCCACAAGCTGCTTTTGGTTGGGTGCTTTGAGCCAGCACCGGGAAGGTGGCTGCAGCAGAGCTCTTGCGACACTCACCAGCCCCTGCAGATGTGCTTTGACATCATTGCCAGCCGCTGGGGAACCTCTGCAGTGTGCCAGCTCTGTTCTCAATGCTGCCTTAACCTTCATACAATCCCATGGACGAGGACTGTGTGTGCCTCCTTTCTGCAGACCGGAGATTTAAATTCTGGGTATCTGATGGCTGAGCCCATTTCTAACCACACAGAATCCAGCTGCTCTGTACAGTGTGTGGGAGAGCTGGAATTTATCACCTCCACAGTTTGCATACATTTGAATTTTGGATGGTTTTCTATTACAATTTTGTAAAAAAAAAAAAAAAATTCCCAAGAAGCATGTCTCTGGGTTGTGCTGGAATTCTGCCTTATAACCATTCTCTCTGTGATGCTTTCCTTAAATTTGGAGACCTAAGGGAGTAAAACCAGTGGAATTACTCCCAAAATATGCCTCCAAAGACAGATCTGTCAGGTGAGAATAGAAAGTGTCGATGGCTTCTATAGCTTGGAAGAGCGCATCGAAGTGGGACGTGGACTCCAGAAACACGACAAGATGTATGGGTCACCCCTTCCCCGGGCAGAGAATGGGGCCCAGAAGTTTTCTTGGGTTTCTTCCCTTCCCCTCCCTTCTCATCTCCACCCTTCCCTTCCCCTCCTCTCCCTTCCTTCCTTCTTTCCTTCCTTCCTTCCTTCCTTCCTTCCTTCCTTCCTTCCTTCCTTCCTTCCTTCCTCCCTTCCCTCCCTTCCCCTCCCTCCCTCCCTCTTTCTTTTCGTGTGTGGGGTTTGGTGTGGTGTATGCATGTGCATGTATGTGCCCATGTGCCCATCTGTTGTAGCTGCGTGTGGGCATCAGGTGTCCTCCATCGCTCTTGGAAGGTTTTGATTTGAGCCAGAGTCTCTTACTGATCCTGGACCTTGGTATTTTCTTGAGAGCTCTGGTGATTCTCTGATCTCTGCTCCCCTGAGGGACTGGGGTTCCAGATGTGCATGGCCACACCCAGCTATTTATGTGGGCCCTGGGGATTGAACTCTCTCAGGCCTCCTCAGGCCCTCAAGCTTACACAGGAAGTGCTCTTAACTGCAAGCCATCTTTTCAGCCCTTTCCTCTCTCTCTCTTTCTCTCCTTCCCCCCTTTTGTGATACTGTGATTGAATTAAAGGCTTTTGCATTCTAGGCAAGCCCTCTATCACTGAAGTAAATCCCCAGCTATGTAGCCCAGCCAGCCTTGAACTTGCCATCCTCTTGCCAAAGTTTCCCGAGTAGCTGGGATTACAGGCGTGGGCCAGGCCCAGCTTCTGTCTTTCTTTTCTCTACCCAAGGTTATCATGTCTCCCCTTACTGAGTGCCATAGTGACATGTAACTGTAACCCCACCTGAGCAGGTCAAAGATGGGAGGCAGAAAGCGGAGAGTCTATTTTGGGAGCCGTGGAGATAGGAGTGCTGAGACTGTGGTCTGCAGGGAATTGGTGTCCTAGCTTTTGCGAAGGAAAAAAAGCAAAGCAGGAGGATGCAGTTTGAGGGAACATAGACAACTCACAGTTTGGATCTAGGATGAAGATGAAATGCAACTTAATATTTTATTTATTTGAAAGCAGAGAGAGAGAGAGAGAGAGAGAGAGAGAGAGAGTATGAGCACGCAGGGCCTCTAGCTACTGCAAACAAACTCCAGATGCATGTGCCACTTTGTGCGTCTGGTTTATGTTGGTACTGGGGAATCGAACCTGGGTTATTAGTCTTTGCAGACAGCTGCCTTAACTGCTGAGCCATCTCATCAGACCCTGAAATGCAATTTAAAACCTAGAGCTCTATGTGTTCTTCCTGTGGTCACAGAATGGAAGGGTCTGCTACTTTTCAGGCATCCCAGCTGACCCTGGCATTCCTGGCTGACCCTGGAATTCCCTGCTATATGGTTTTCCATTTAGCCCAGTGAGTAGGAAGGGTTGTTCATCTGGGGGAAGCTGCAAGCCTGGCATGCACTGGGACTCTGGGGACTCCTCCTTAATTTTGGAGAGACAGGCAGGGGCCACTGGGCACAAATTTTGCCAGTATGTGTTCCTGGATGGCAGACACTCACAAAAAGTTCTTTATGGTAGCTTGGGTAAGACACCAGCTTCATGCGTAGGAGACCAAAAATCCAAAGAGCTGCTTAGGTCAAGCATTTTAAGATTGGAGCCGAGCAGAGGCTTGTGCCGAGCTCAGAGAACATCTGCAATAGCTTTCTTGACCCCTGAAACGGTCCAAACCACTAAGTGAAGAAACAGACTTCCTTTGGTTCATCTGACCAAATCATTTTCTGTACATTTCTGGCTGGATTGCCTCAGTCTAAACTGCAACCTTCCTGCCTGTTTGGGAGAGAGTGGGGGAGGGGGGCCAGGAGAGGAGACAGCAAGAGCCTCGTTGCTTCCCCAGAGTGACAATGTGAACCAGACAAAAGGCTCCAAACTAAAAACTAGAATGGTGACTTCACTCCTGGCTCAAATTCAATAGCCTGATCTGTCTTTCCTAGCTCATTGCCCCGTTCTCCATACAGCCAGTCAGTAGAGCTGGAATGCAGATATGAACATTCCTCTGACAGATACACGGCACACATAACCTTCTAGAATTGAAATTCTGTGAATTAAATTAAGTGCGTGTCTGGTAGTGCCTCTCTACCGTGACCTTGGCTCCCACTGCAGAATGGATAATCAAGTTTAACATGTGGTCTAGTGAGTGCTCCTGATGCTTTGGCCAGAAGCACATGGGCTTTGACTCTGGCAGGCCCTTGACATCGGTCCACAAGCGATCACATCCAGGTTTCACATGTCAACTTTTATTCTAGTTAAGGAAGACATCATTAGGTTGATGCATTGCTTTCCAACTGTAATGGCCAAACTACACGTTTTTACCTTCAAGTCTGGACATAAGAAGCAACATGAAGCAGAAAGGACCCATCTTAGGGTGTGTTTAATTGTAGCTAGACAAACAGAAAGAACACACTGTTGAACTTGGCCAGGGTTCATCTGTAAAATCCTTGGGACATTTCCTCCTGGGGGAGGGGGCAAGTGACAGATCAGGCAGCTGTCTTCTTGTGGACACTAGGAGGGCACTGTATGTCTCGAGCTTTAGCGATCAAAGCAGGGTGTCCCAGAGAACCCAAAGGCAAGAATGCAGCCATTCTCCAGGACAGTCCTGTGTGGAGCAGCCTGCAGCTTTGATGTGCAGTCTTGGCTGCTTAATGAGTGTCCTGGGACACTTCCTCTCTCCTTCTAGCTCCTCAGCAGGAAGTGTGGGGGCTGACTCTGGCCTCTGCTTATCTCTGCATATTGCCTGGCCTCTGTGTGAAGAATCTGATTCCTTTCCCTGATGTTCTGTATCATTTAAGACACCAGCAAGGCTCCGTGAGACGTGTGGACAGCAGTTACATCTTACACGTGTGTCTCAGCCAGTTTCACATGACTGCAACAAAATGTTTGAGGCTCTAATGTTGACTACCTTATGATGGTGGGCTGACCACCTTTAGTGATGTGGCAAGTACTGGGAGATGGAGGCCTGGAAATTAATTTTTCCCCATTTCATCAAGTCATGTGGCTGTGAATTTTAAAACGGATCTTGTGATACGTTACAGAGTCACTGTGAAGCTAAAATGCCATAATGAATGTGATGATGTCTACAGCCTTTAGGATGAAGTAAAAAAAATATTTGTAGGGCTGGAGAGATGGCTCAGCGGTTAAGGCACTTGCCTCCAGTGCCTAAGGCCTCTGGTTCAATTCCCCAGTGCCCACATAAACCAGACCCACAAGGTGGTGGCCCTGGTGCACTCTCTCTCTCTCTCTCTCCTTGAAAAATGAATAAATAAAATATTTTTAAAAATATTTGCATTTACTTATTTAAGAGGAGAGAAAGAAAGAAGAGGCACCCAGGGAGGGCCTCCTGCCAGTGCAGATAAACTCCAAATGCATACACCACTTTGTGCATCTGGCTTTACGTAGGTACTGGGGAATTGAACACAGGCCAGTAGGCTTTACAAGCAAGTGCCTTTAACCACTGAGTCTTTCCCTCCAGCCCTCTCATAAGCTTTTGACAAAGGCTGTATCCTAGTTATCATGTACAAGGAATCTTTTACAAGCTGGAGAAAAAGCCAAGAGATGCCAAGGAACTCGTGTGTGAGCCTGACAGCCTTGCTCCAAAGTCGAAGGGGCGATCGTCTCCCATGATGCATGGCTGTGCCCTGGGCTTCACAAAGAACTGCAAACAGAACCGTGCTGCATTCGTGTTTCGAGGTCTGGCACTGTACCTTCTTCCTGTTTGGGCATCTTCTGTGCTCACAGGGTAAGGTACATCCCATTGACCTCGAGCGCTTTCTACTGTACCCAGTATGGTGTGATGTTTAATATACTGCCTTATTGACCTGTTTGTGTCCTCGGGATGTCTCAACAGTTTGGAAGCCCAGATGGTGTTTGTGAAGAGTCAGGAGGTGGCAGAGTTTGGAGGCTCAGGGCTCAGGTTTCTGAGGAATAGAGCAAGTTTCATTGTTTAGCCTTTTTGAGCAATTTTTCTAACTCTCTGGGTTCCTAATAGTACATCTCTCATGGAAGTGGGTTGAAGACCAAATGAGATGTTGCATGTTAACGTAGAGTCCAGCACAGTTAAAACTTAACAAAACACGGACTGGAGAGATGGCTCGGCAGTTAAAAGTGCTTGCTTGCAAAGCCTGATGGGCTGGGTTTGATTCCCTGGTACTCCGTAAAGCCAGATGCACAAAGTGACACATGCATCTGGAGTTTGTTTGCAGTGGCAGGAACGCCTTGGTGTGCCCATTCTCATTTTCTCTCTACTTGCAAATGAATAAATAAAATACTTTTAAAAAACTTAACATTGTTACCAAAGCCAAAGCCTGGTGGGGCTTGCCTCTAATCTCAGTGTTTTAGAGGCTAAGGCAGGAAGATCATGAGTTCAAGGCTAGCCTGGGCTACAGGGTAAGGTGCTATAGCAAACGAAATAAAACAAACATGTAGCATCATGTAACATGATTAGTATTGTTAATAACCCACTGGCA
>PVHP010014702.1:0-39376 GCA_004024765.1 Zapus hudsonius
TGAAGTCCAAGGACAAAGCTCATTTGCATCTGTCCTTTCTCTCCTGGCCTCATTGAATCAACAGTATTTCCAGCCTAGTCAACAAGATGGCTGCTCCAGAGCCAGGCTTCACCTCTTCACATAGCAAAAGGCTCTCATCAGGCTATGCTGATAACAGAGAGAAAAGTCCTCTAACAAACCCAACCTGTGACCATAGGCCAGACCTGGGTCACATAACCACCCCTCTCAACCCATTTCGCTTCCTTATTTCCAAGATTCCAGCCACTCTACACGAGAATGGGGCCTCCACCGTGAACTGCCCATCTCACCCGGCGGCCATCAGTTAGCTAGTTGCCCAAGTCTGCGCATCTCACAGCCCTGGTTCCTGACTTCTAGATCAGTGCCCTCTTCCTGCTCCGACAGGCCTTGTCCTCATAGGGAGGGTCCTTTCCTCGTCTCCTATGGGTTCACCTCTCTTGAGAATCCTCTGACTCCCTCATCTCCATCACACCTTTATCTAAGCACTCATGCATTCAGCTGCTACCCAGATGACAGTCACCTCAGGTGCATAGTTCCTCCTTGGCCTCTTTTCCTAGCTCAGTAATTTTAATTTCAATGTAATTTCAATGTAGCATCTGTATATGCATAGCCCCAAAGGGAAAACACAAGGCCCTTGCTTTCCCTTTGTACCAAACCTGGTCTTTCTGAGCTCTTTATTTTCATTAAAAGCAGCACCTCTACCTACCTTCTCACCCACACTAGAGACCTCAGCACCAGCTTCCTCATCGTGGCCACCGTCATGTCCTGTCAATGTTACCGCCTAAGTATATCTCAGAACTGTCGTCTTTCCCAGCTGCAGTGACAGTGGTCGTATTTCATGTCCTTCCAGGAGAGTTGTAACAGCCTTTGAAGTACTGGCCCTGCCCCATTTTTCTGCTTTTGGATGAGAATATAATGTCTCCATCTGTAGCAACCACCTTGTAACCAAGAGGTGATATGTGTGCTAGAAGCCAGGGTGCTGAGGATGGTAATAGGAAGATGAACAAAGTCTCCCTCCTTGTCAGCCCTGAACCAATGCCAGCAGGAGTCATCTGCCTGCAGACATCTTGTGCCACAAGGTCACAAATGTCTGTCCTGCTTAAGCCTCTGCTAACTGCGTCATGAAGTATCCCATACTGAAAGCAATGACGGAGAAAACCGTATGAACAAATGTATGACATGCTAAAGCGGTAACCTATTTTAGTGGGAGGGACTCTTTTTAGGGAAAAGGCCAAAATATTATTTAGCATTTTTATTGCTGCTACTAGGAATATGTTCAATAGATATTATGACTATCTGTCTGTATAAACTCACCCTTTCTCATTTGTGTCTAAGTGAATTAGGACTGCATTTATTTACTTATTTATTTAATATTTATTTGCAAATAGAGAGAGAGAGCGGTACATCATGGCCTCCAGACACTACAGACAACTCCAGATGCATATGCCACTTTGTGCACCTGGCTTTCTGTGGGTACTGGGGAATCGAACCCAGGTCATTAAGCTCTTCAGGCAAACACTAACCGCTGAGCCATCTCTCCAGCCCTTGGATTGCTTTTAATATTTTGTTTTGTTTTAGGTTCTGAGGCATGCTAATTAAGTGCCCTACCACTGAGCTCTATTCTCAGCTGCTTTGAAGTTTTAATACGCATCAATGCTTCAAGTGATCAGGATAGCTAGCCTGCTATGGCCCATGACCAACTGTACTCAAATCAGCCTGCGCTTCTGAACCGAGGTGCAACAGATGGGTTGTGGGCAGTGTTTGAAAGTTGTCACTTCAAGCACCCACAGGTCAAAACGACCGCATTACATAGGGCCACCTTAGAGCCTGGAATACCTGTAGTGTGTTACCCCACTGCTATTCATGGTCCATAGTTGGCTCCCAACACTGAGATCCAAAGTCCACCTTGAGGGGTAGGAGTGGTAATCTGGTTGGAGGCAGGGCCAGGGGGACTTGTCCAGAAGTCCTGTGTGTTTCTAGTTGCTGCTGTTAGTTGCTTAGGGGAGCCAGCAAGCAGAATCCCTATGGTGCCAGCACAGAGGTCCAGAGGCTAACAAGGGACAGAGGAGCCCTGGGCACATCCTGGCTCACAGGTGCAGGCTGATTTGGGTACAGTGATGATGGTCGTATGGTGTTTTCTGGTAATAAGTGGGAATGAAGAGTGGTGCTTCATCACCAAATACAAGTCCTTGGGACCAGTCAGAATCTTCCAGTTCATAAGCTGGAACCCCCAAAGGTAATGGTTCCCACCTTCACCCTTTCCCTTCTCCCAACTTCCCCAAAGGCCAGGCCTTATGAGACTCACTGTAGCTGGCTAGTTAGTTCTAAACAAGTGTTTAGGTCTTAGTGTTTGAGAATTGGCCATGTTGGGCAAGCAAGCAGAGAATCATAATAAACATCCCATGGCTCTTGGCCACTCCTTCTCCTATGGCTCCCATTCCTCTTCAAAGAAGGGTGTAGAGGGGTGAGCACTGTCTCCTTCAGACACTTTCATCACCAACATTCCATGAATATGTCAACGTTCTAGGATCACCAAGATTCAGCCATCTGTCTGGGGGAACTGGCTGACTGTCGGGATGAGGCTCCTCATAGCTGAGGTTATAGCAGCCTCTAGGGGTTGCCAGGGATTACTGAGCGCTTGGTACCTTGCCTGGGATCTTGAAGGCTGCAGTTCTCCTTGTTTCCTCCAGGTGTCCCTGGAGCAGAGGGTACAGACTCCATTGGCTGACCAGGCTCTGGAACTGATTAGAAGAGGGGTTAAAGACAGTCAGCTGGGTCAGACCCACCTTAAAATTACCCCCATTCTAAGTGTGTGCATGCACGCACCCCCACACCCAATGTGAGCATGCCCACAATGTTCTGCTTTGATGGGCCCTCATTCATGTCATCACCCCTCTCGCTGAAGCCTGACATTCCCCAGTTCTTCCTCATGTCCTAAACTCCCCCCTCGCCATCTCAAAACACAGCTATGGAGGCCCTGGAGGTGGTTGCTAAGGCACCTTTAGCTCTTTCTGTGCCTGTCAGCAGAGCCTTCAGGTTCCAGATCTTGTGATTTAGTTCAACATCAAATTCAGTCCTGCCACTCTCTGCTGAAGAGTTTCCAGCAACTTCTCATTATCCCTGGATGAAAGCGAAATGCCCTAAACATTCTCTGCCTCGTCTCCCTTGATCCTGACAGCACTTACAATGCTGTTCTCTCTCACTCTGGATGACATCACGGTTTGTGACCACAGACAGGGCAGTTTCTAACAACTAGTTATATGTGTGTGGTGTATATACATGGGAATGACTAGGGGTTAGTGTGCGTGTGTGATCCACTGTTTAGAGGGGCCCTCTGCAGAGTTCTAAGTCCTACTCTTAAGGATACTGAAGATGTTTAAGGCACCATTGATACTTTCATGGAGTACTTGTTTACCTTCTAGTCGGCTAAACAGGGTATGAATGCAAGAAACAACCAGAAGACAAACAAGAAGCTGCAAACTGGTGCCTATTGGCTGATCCTTAAATGTGTCTAAGCCCACACAGGTGCTGTTTTCCAATTTTTGAGATTGTGTTAAAATCTACATAATATACAATTTACTAATGGAGAGATAACTCGGTGGGTAAGAGTACTTCCTGTGCAAGCTTTGAGGGCCCAAGAAGGCCTGAAAAGGCTGCTTAAATTTGATCCCCGGGGCCACTCACATCTGTAATTCCAGTTCTATGGTGAGCAGAGACTTAAGAATTACTAGAGCTCGTGAAAAGCTAGCAAGCTCTTGGATCAGTAAGAGATGCCAGCTCAGATAAGCATGACCTCTAGCTACCACAGGCAAGCACACCCCATATGGTGGTTTGATTCAGGCACACCCCCCTGCCATAAACTCATGTGTTCTGGAATACTTCATCCCCAGATGATGGCAATTTGTGAACTGGAGTCTATGGAGGGAGTCTATTGTTGGGGGTGGGCTTACCGGTGTTATAGCCAGCTTCCCCTTGCCAGTGTTTGGCACACTCTCCTGTTGCTATTATCCATCTGATGTTGGCCAGGAGGTGATGTCCAGCCTCTGCTCATGCCATGGTTTTCCCTGCCATCATGGAGTTTCCCCTGGAGTTTGTAAGCCAAAATAACCCATTCCTCCATAAACTGTTTTGGTCTGGTGCTTTCAGTCAGCAATGGGAAGTTAACTACAACAGTAAATTGATAGAGCTGTGGGGTCTTACTACTAGAAACATGATTTTGTGGCTTTGGCTTTTTGGAACTGATTTACAGAAAGAATGTGGAAGGACTTGAAACCTTAGCCTAAGAGATGCCTTGCAGTGCTGTAAGTGCAGCTTGATGGACCATTCTGTTCAGAGATGAAAGACCTGAATGCAGTAATAACTATGGACTGTGGGATTTGGTTAACAAGAGTGAGGAAGAACTTTGTCAGGACTGTTCTAGAAGCAGTTTGTGTGAGAGGCTTTCTGCATTTGGCCTGCCTGTGTCCTGAGAACTGGTGCAGGGTTGCTTTGCATGGAAGTGTACTGGTGTCAGCAGATGGAGATGGCACAGAAAGAAATGAAATCTCTGGGCTGAAACTGCTGCCCTTTCAGCTGCAATTGTTTGAGAGATGACAACCATTGAGATTGGGCCAGGGGATCTGCATTGGGAAAGCAGTTCTTTTGAAATAAGGGTCTTGAATGCTGAAGGAGTTTTCCTACTCTTCAAAGTCAGCTTTCTTCCCCCACCTTGGATTAAGAGTTGGTGGCTCAGTTGGTACTATGGAGTTTAACAAATGCAGGAAAAAGAGGATCATTGGATTTTCAACATAGTTTTGTTTTTTGAAAATGGCCATGGGCAGTGTGAAGCAGGCTTGTTGGATTACCTGCATGGAAGCCTGATAGAGCCATGAGGTTGAACCATGAATTGCAGTGGAGACCCAGTGGAGATGCCAGCACTATGAGACACCTGCCAAGGAGAGCTGCTGGCACCAAATGGAGTATACCTCCAGGTATGAACAGCTGAACTGGAGGGGTGGAATTGGAACTCCAGAGACTCATCACTGGTTAGAATTATCAGACTTGAAGACTTGTCACTGGTTATAGTTGTTAGATTTGGAGCTACAGAGTTTGATGTTGCCCTGTTTGTTTTAAATCTTGTATTGGTTCAATATTTCTTTGGTATGCCCAATGCCATCTTTTTTCAGTATGGATATTTATTCTGTTCAATTAAGTGTTTTTTCATATCATGGCTCAGTTAAAAGACCTATGGGGATTGTTGTAGTCAGCCACACACTGCTGGGATGAACCTCCAAACCAGGCACAGTTTATGGGAGGAAAGGACTTATCGAAGCTACAGATTCAGGGGAAGCCCATAATGGTGAATGAGGCTGGCCCCCTTTCGCAGGCCCAAGCAGAGAGAGAAACCCATCACCAGAACCATACACACAACAGCAAACAGGCAGGGGGCAAAGGGAAAGAAATTTCCTTCCCATTTATATAGTCTTAGGTCAGGATCTTGCAAACCTTCCCTGAGCTTCCTTACATCCTGCCCCCTACTGAGGGGGCTGCCTTCCTGTGAACATCCTCAGAGACCCACCCATGATAATTTTAAAAAGTCAAATTAACAACAAAACCTAACAAATGATGTTTGAACATCATTGGGATTAATAAAAACTATGAGGACTTTTAAAGCTGGACTGAATACATTGCATTTTGCATCATGGATGGTTATCAGTTTGTGGGGGCCAGGAGTAGAATGCGGTAGTTTGATTCAGGTGTTCCCCATAAATTTATGTGTTCTGAATGTTAGGTCCACAGCTGGTGGCAATTTAGGAATTGGAGTCTCGTGAAAGCAGTGTCTTATTGGGGGCAGGCTTATGGTCTTATAGCCAGCTTCCCCTTGTCAGTGTTTGGCATACTCTCCAATTGCTATTGTCCATCTGATGTTGGCCAGGAGGTGATGTCCAGCCTCTGCTCATGCCATCATTTCCCATCATGGAGTGTCCCTCAAGTCTGTAAGCCAACACAAACCCTGACCTCCTCCAGAGTGCTCCTGGTTGGATGCTTGTTACAGCAGGAAGTTGACTGCAACACCTCATAAGCAAGCACGTGGGCAGCAAGGGCACACGCATGGACATATGCCATGCACATAAGCAAAAATCAGTTTACCATTGGACCAGTTATAAGTACAAAGTTTCCCCCTAGACTCTATCTTGCACAACTGCCCTATTAAACATTACTCTCATTTCTTTGTCATTTTTCTACTCTTCCCAGCCCCTGGCAACCACCCTGCTAATGTCTCTATGACTCGGGCTATCCTAACACCTCACACACCTGCAATAATAATCCTTTTCTGATGAAGAGCATAGTGTTCTCGAGTTTTGTCTATGTTGCACATACCAGAGTCTCCTTACATTCAGGGCTGAGTACCATTCCGTTGTGTGTGAATACCACACCTTGCCCATCTATTCGTCCATCCATATGCATTTGGGGTGTTTCCACACTTTTGGCTCTTATAAATAATGTTGTTATGAACATGGGTGTGCACAGAGCTCTTCAAGACCCTGCTGTCAATTCTTTGGAGTACTGTCAATTCTTTGGGGGTATATACCCAGAACTGAAATTGCTAGATCATATTTTAATTCTTTTTTAAAATTTTTTGAGGTGACATAGCATTTTCCATAGTGGCTGCACCATTTTCTATTTTCTACCAGTAGTGCACAAATTTCTAATTTCTCTGTATCCTCATGAATATTTGTTACCTTTGGCTCTTTTTTTTCCCCATTTTTGTTTCTTACAGTAGCCATCCTAATGGGTGTGGAGTGGCCAGCAATTTCAACCTTTTCTTGAAGTAGTTGCCAATGTTTACAAATCAGACTTCTGTTTGTTCTTATGCCTGGTGACCATTGGCTGGGGCCATGCATGCAGCTATGCCCCTGGCACAGGGCAAGACCTGCTCATCCGACTCATCCCGTCAGCCCTCAACACAGGGCCGGGGCAGTGCCTCCCACCACAGGGCTATCACCTTCCCATAGTGCAGTCAGGAAGGGAGGGCTGGTTCTTGTATCCATCCTCCATGAAAGATGCTGACGGGACCACTAGCCTCAAGCCCTGCTAGTATTGAACTTGCACACACTGCTCGGCACATACGAGGGTTCCCTTCCAGGCCCTGCAGGCTTCTGGCTTTGTGATCAGGACTGTGCTATGGTGAGTCCCAGCCACTAGCTGTTCTGAGACAAAGGCTGTGCTGTCAGCTGGGTCCATGGAGCAGTGTAAAAAAGAAAACAGAATTCCACCTCAGCTTTGCAAGATGATATGTTAGGCAGGGCTTCCATAAGTCCCAGGAACTGGGGCTTAAGCAACAGAAGTTCATTGTTTTACAGTTCAAGAGGCTACACGTCTGAAATGGAAATGTCCTCAGGTTGCCTTCTATGACCTGTCTGTGGCTTACAGAGGTGGGTGGCATGGTTTGGCAAAATTTCTAGAAGTTGCGTTAGCTGCACTGATTAAGAACACATAGTTCCCATTTCATTTCAGCCTCTATAAATCCTCCCTGTCTTCAGCCCTGACGTGTCCATGGACATTTTTTCAAAGCAGAAAGGGTGAACCTGAGTTGAGGACACTGTGTTTGTGTTTACTGGGGCATGTTTATAGGGTTTCCAGTTGTTTCCTGGAATTTGCTGGTATTGGGTGGATTTTAGGAATACTGCTCCTGTGAGGCCCCACCCAGCTTAATGGCAGGAAGTTTGGGGCAAGAAGGCATATCAGGATACTCATGTGTAAGGCATAAACATCTCTGTGAAGCATCCCTGGGGATTGCCACCAGGAATCTGGAGGAGCAGAGGAGAAACAAGTGACAGGTCACCTCCAGTCATCATCCATGTACAGTTGTGAAATGGGTAATTAGGATTCTTGATTTCTGCTCAAAACTGGCATCTCCTACTGTTAGGAATCTCCCAGATAATAGCACGTAAGCACACTGTACATTCTCTCCTTTTTTGATGGAAGTCGTGCAGATTTGAACTCATCAGGATTCTTGCAGAAAATGGAAAACAAGCTGCAAAATGAAGCAAGCAGCAAGTACGTGACATCTCAGACCTCCCCAAGGACAAGAACAGCCTCAAGTCTCTTCCCAATCCCTCCAAAGAGAACACAGAGAATGGTATTTCAGCATCATTATCACATGACAACAAAGCAAAGCAAAGGCTGGTGTGGTGGTGCAGGTTTGTAATCCCAACTACTTGGGTAAACTGAGGTAGGAGGATTGTAATTTCAAGAATTTTGAGAGGCTAAAAAGTGAGTATAAAGCCAGTCGAGGCAACTCAGTGAGTCTCTCTCAAAATTAAAATTAAAAGAGAACTAAAAATAAAGACCAATGGTAGAACATTTGCCTAATCTGTACAAGGCCTCTAAGGCCTCAGCTTCAATCTCCAGTACAGCAAAAAAAAAAAAAAAAAAAAGAGGTATGCCTTCTTCTTACCCAGTACAGGAAGGGTGTTCCTATTACAGAACTGAGTTATTTATCTACATTTTCCATTTTTCTGGTATTTGCCAGCTTGTAAGACATTTTTATTTCTTTTGTTTATAATTTTACATTCATCTCTTCAAAAAGTGCTTCATATTTTAGGCCTCATTCCCTGGATCTAGGCCCAATGTATAAGTCAGTCAAAAGGAGAGGAAGGCCTGCCTGCCCGGGACAGAGGCAGAGGGCTAATGGGGCCCATAGCAGAGGCCGGAAGGCAGGTGCAGGGAGGTGGGCTCCTGGACAGTAGGGCACAGTGGTTCTTGTCAAAGCAAGCAATCTGAGGAAGAGGTCCCCTTTCCATTCAAACAGATGTTTTCCAACACTTCAACCTTCTGCACCTGTGACGAGTGGCAAGATGATTAAAGACTGAACCAGGTGGTACATTCCAGAATCCTGAAAAAGAGTCAAAAATATGTCACTCTCAGAAAGTGTGATTTTATAAGAGCCAACATAAATGAATGAGGGTGATCAGCACTTGGGTGCTTCCCAACGCTCGCAAGGGTCCTTAGGAAAGA
Organism: Zapus hudsonius; assembly: GCA_004024765.1. Lineage (NCBI taxonomy): Eukaryota > Metazoa > Chordata > Mammalia > Rodentia > Dipodidae > Zapus > Zapus hudsonius. The sequence goes on from PVHP010014702.1 coordinate 9,019, forward strand.
AGGCAGACCCTCAATTCATGGAGAGTCGAGAGGGGGTCCTTAAACCCCATCTGGGAGAACCAACTTAAATGTGACTAATGAAAGATGCTTTCCAGGAATAAATGATGATAAAATGTTTAAAAAGCAAATTGAAAAGTGACAGTCTCACACACATGTGAAGATGAATAAATTAGATTTTAAAAACCCATAGAGGCAGAAAACATATAATGTTTTTTTTAAATCTAAAGACAAATGACACATGAGGGAAATATTTGTAACTCCTATCACATCCAGAAAGTAATTTTCGTAATATATCAGAGCTTCTATAAATTGATTTTAAAAAAAAAGACTAACAATGTAATGGAAAAATCGGCAGTTCATGAGGAAGGAAATACAGATGCCTCTTGGATGGAGAGGTATTAAACCTTATTCACAATAAGAAAATGAAAAATAAAATTACACTGCAATTTTGCTTGCTTTTATCAAAGATAAAAGCGAGTTTGGCAAAGAGTCCCAGAAACAAGCCCTCCCATAAATGGTAGGAATATTTACAATTTCTGTGAAGAGCAATTTGGCAATATCTATCCAAATTGTAAGTGTGTATCCATACTCTTTGACTCAACAACTTATCTTCTATGAATTATTATATGGTCATATATGTATATACAAGATGATTTGTGGGCTGGGGGATATAACTCAATGGTAGAGTCCTTGCTTGGCAGACATGAGTCTCTGAGTTTGATCCTGACATTGCAAAAAAAGGTGATTATTTGCAACACTTTTTTGTAATAACAAAAATTGAGCATCAGGGTATCTGTCTACTTAGAGGGAACAAATAAATTCCATTCCAATGTTGGGTTATTACTCTGTTGTATAAAAGAACAAGGAAGCTCTCTTTGAACAGACATGCCATGACCTTCAAGATATATAAACACGAGAGAAGGTAGAGAAGAAATACAATGCACTTGACTATGACTGTCTTTTTAAAAACACATTTATTTATTTGCAAGCAGAGAGAGATAGACAGAGAGAATGGGTGTGCCAGGGCCTCCAGTGGCTGTGAACTCCAGATGCATGAAGCATTTTGTGCATCTGGCTTTGTGTGGGTACTGGGGAATCAAACAGGGGTCATTAGGCTTTGTAGGCAAGTGCCTATACTGCTTAGCCATCCCTCCAGCCCGACTCTTACTGTCTTTAAAGGGATAGGTGAGAGGCATACAGCTGTGTGTGCAAGGATTGGAGGAAGAGTAACCTATCGTCAAGGGTTCACCTGAAAGCCTTGGCAGTAGGTATTTCTAGGGTGGGGTGTGGCTGCCTGGGGGTCAGGGCAGTAAGGAAGGAGCCTGTATCTTCTTGGTGGACAAGATTCAGCAGAAGCTCACTGCAGGCTGCCCTTGTCGCGGGCAGGCACAGTGGCAGAGCTGTGGATAAAAGCAGGTGAGAAAACAGGCCAGCTCCTGCCCTAAGGAGCTTACACCTAGTAAACCAAACAGGCAATAAGTAGCTAAAATGCATGAATGGGCTGATGATGTCAGATAGAAGGAAGGCAAGAAAGGAAAGAAGGAGAAGGAGGAGGGACTAAGGAGAAAAAAGGAAGAAAGAAACAATGGTCAAGGGTTTAAAACAATTAGCAACAGCAGGAAAAGAGTCAGCGTGGTGGAGGGGGCTTCCTTTAGATACCAAAGGAGGAGGAGGAGGAAGCTAGCTTCTTGTAGGCAGTTTCAGTCAGGAACAGAGGCCCAAGGAAAACCCAAGCCACCTGGCCCTGGCAGGAATGGAACTCTTGGCAGGAATGGAACTCGTGTCTGATCTCATCTTCCACAGCTACAGCCCCCCTGCTGCCCACAGCCTAACGCGCTCCCTAGACAGGAGGCCTGCACTACCCATGTGGGCTGGCTGTCATCTCCTTTATGTACCTGAACTTGATGAAAACACATTTCCAACCAACTATAAAGGCTGGTTCTCTCTCTCTCTCTCTCTCTCTCTCTCTCTCTCTCTCTCTCTCTCTCTCTCTCTCTCTCTCTCTCTCTCTCTCTCTCTCTCTCTCTCTCTCTCTCTCTCTCTCTCTCTCTCTCTCCCTCCCCTCCTCACTCTGGTCTCAGGGATAGATGAGTCTGCTTCTTGGTCTAGGTGGTTCTTCTGCTCGCCTCTGCTTCAGACTTTGGGGTAACTTCTCACTGTAATTACGTGTGATTTTCTTCTGGTCTCTGCATCTACCATGTGTGTATTTCCCTTACCTCATGGATGCTTTTTCTAAACTCTCCGTCTGCTACCTTTGTAATTTCTTTCAACTTGGGCTAACCATGAGTGCCGCTTTCTTTGCTGGTCATTTCTCCTTTAAATGCTTTGGTACGTTCCCTCTGCTCTTCCTTAAACCACCACCATTTGCCCTCTTAGCTTTCTTCCATGGGAAACTCAAGGTGAGTGCTCTGGGGTTTCCTTCTAAATCTCCCTACAAAAACACCTAGATTCTATCTTCCATGTAGGTATGGCTCTGCGCCAGCCATTTCTCTTGAATGAATCTTAGGGACGATGCTGTGTTTTCTGCACAAGAACATGTTTCATGCTCCCCATGTGCTTATAACTCGGCTCCAGCCTTCTTCCTAGATCCCGATTTCCTTTAAATAATCACCACAATTTGAGATTTCTCCCTAAATAAACACAATAATTTATAATTTATCCTTCTTGACTCCATCTTGATCAATTCTTTGTTAAAGAGAGAACAGGACCAAAAACTAGGGTTCATGCCCTGAACCCCAAAATCCTGCATCAATAGGATGATAATCAGTGCAGACTCAATCCAGATATCCAAGAATCAGGGACAAGAGCATCCAGGGGTCAAGGCCTGACATGGGCATTTAAAAATTCTTTATTTATTTGCAAGCAGAGAGATAGAAGAGAGAGAAAGAGAATGGACACCCACCAGGGCCTCCAGCCGCTGCAAAGAACTCCAGATGCATGTACCACTTTGCACATCTGGCTTTATGTGGGTCCTGGGAAATTGAACTCCAGTCATTAGGCTTTGCAGGCAAGTGCCTTAACCACTGAGCAATCTCTCCAGCCCTCACGTGGGCATTTTTAAGGACTAGTGAGCGTGAGCAGAGAGGGAAGAGGACAGTGACAGGTGCTGAACTGTGTTGGGTCCACCCAAGGAGCAGCACAGCTCTTTGGAGATCCCCAAGGAAGACCTGTCTCCTCACAGCCTTGGATAAAGCTGTGGAGCTGAGCAGGGTGAGGAGATCAGCACACTTGGCACCCTGGGGTATCAACTTCCCTTTGAAATAACCTTCTAGCACCCAGGCAAGTGTTGGACACTTGAGTGTCCCATCCTGAACAGTGTTTGGGCCTCAGTGAGCCCGAAAGCAGTTGTCTGTGTTCTTAGAGAGCCTTGTAATGTTAGCGGCATGTAAACACCTGTCCTGACATTGTCTGTTCCTGGGCCTCTGGTCCAGAAGCAGTCATGAATGAAGCCGCCTTCTGTGCTTCTCTTCTGAAAGATGGCTGAGCCTCGTGGGGCCAGCTCATCCCCGGGGCGCGTTCTTTCTGCATGACATGTGCTATGTAAACTCTCTGGTCACGCTGGGTCCCGACTCCTTTAGACAACAGATCCCTAGGGGAAGAGGGTGGCGGCTTGCAAAATTGGACAGTTGGCCGCATGCAGAGAGTAGTGTTTACGGAGCACATCGAAAGCCAGCCCAGGGACCCACATGTTTGCTCAGCATCCACACAGCAAATAGCAGGAGCCTCCCTCCAATGAGGGGGTCAGAAAGGATTTCCCTCAACTCTGAGTGAGCCTCCAGGTGACGGCTCATTCAAAGCCCCTCCATGGGGTGTCCTGGAACGTGGGTGCCACCCTCATCTGGGATGGCCACCAAGAGGGTTTCCTTGTCATTATACTTTCTGGCAACAGAGCAGACCTGGGGAGACTTGGGGGACTTGGGCCTGCGTGGGTTCCTGGGTTCTGTTGGGAGCCCAAAGGCCAGATGTAGGGAGCAGTGGGGGTGGGGAGAAGGAGGGAGGGAGGCCTCCTGGCTGTGCAGAGAAGGAGACCCACAGCTTTTATGCACATGATTAGTGATGAGCCGGTTGCCTGGCAACCACAGCCCCTCCCCCTTCTCTCCAGACCCCTCAGGCTGCATGTAATGTTTGTGACATTTTTCTTTTCACAGCGGAGACAGGGAGTCGCCCCCTTCATTAGCTGAAGATGGTGCCACCCCAGTCCCCCCCTCAGCAGCTTGTTGATCAGATTCTTGGTGAGAAGTCTCCCCAAAGCATTTCATTATTAATTGCACATTGGGCCGGTTGCGGCATCTAGACAACCCTGCGGGAGGAGTTCAGAGAAGTGAAATGCTTGGGGCAAGACCTGGCCCATACAAGGTGCTGTTTAAAATTAGCTGAGAAAATAATTAACAATATTTCTTCTGGATAGGCTACTGGGATGGTGAGTGAGAACTGTGGGGGGCAGGGTTGTTCTTTTCAAAGAGCACCACCGTTTCTCTCGGGTTCTCACAATGCAACAGCCAGAAGTGTCTTTAAAGGTGCCCTCTCCTCCAGCTGCCTTTGTTTATGGATAGGGAAACTGAGGTCCAACAGGTGAAGTGACTGCCAAAATCATCCAAGTCATGACATGGAGATGTACTGAACTCCAATCTCCCAGCCCTCAATTCCTTTCCACTGCATTTCCAGCCATCAAAACTTAGTGAGCCTTGTGCCCTGATAAATAACCCCCCACCCATGCTCATGCAAACACCTTAATTTAGTGACACATGCACACACACATACATCAAAGGACTAGTTGGGAAGGTCAGTGGGAGGGGGTTTGGGAGAAAGGAAAGAGAGGTCATGAGAGATGCTTATTATCAAACTACATCATATGTGTATAAAACTTTCATGTATGTATAAAATTAAAATTTTAATGTCCCTAAGAATCCTACCTGGAATCCATAAAAAATACAGATTTACTGTGCCCTACATCCCATAAACCATAATGGCTTCCTGGGATTATAATGACCTACCACAGATTTAACAGCTTAAAAGCAGGCTGATTATCTACAGGTTTAGTGGTCAGAAGTCTTCACCTGGGTCTTAAAGGCTCCTGATCTGAGCTCCTGTGACCATGGAGCCCACTCCCCTCTTAACCTTCCATCATCTTTACAAACAGTGCCAGCAGCTGAGGTCCAAGCGTTCACACACCCCTCCTCCCAGGATCCTGTACTCAGTCCCCTGTGGCATGTTAAAGCACCCCCAGACCTGGACAGGGGACAGGATACCTGTGAGTTCATTGTACCCCTTTGTTTTCATCCAGGGTCTGAGGCAGAGCCCAGGACCTGGACCTGAACCAACCTTCCAATAAGGGCTGAAACTGGGGGTGCTCACCATCCCCCACTTTCTCCTCTCAACACTGCAGACAACTCACATCAAAGGCCAGTTTTTAAAATTAGAGATGCTGAGGTGGAGAAAGGTGAGTTTCTAGTCCCGGTTCTCAATTTACAGCTACTAGAAAACTAAGATGGAGTGACCTTCTGGGGTCCCACTTTCAGTAGCTCTGCATCTCTTCTTCTTCCCCATGGGGAGATGCTCTCCCTACCAAGCTGCTGGCAAACAGGACTGACATAGAGGGTTTCAGAGGGGGTCTCACTATGAAGCCCAGGCTAGCTTTCAACTCTCTCCCTAGTGTTGGGAATTCAAGCGTGTTCCACCATGTACATCTGAGAAACACCTGCTAACCCAGACAAAGACTGATGTGCTAAGTGCAACTGCACAAGGCAGAAGCAATGTTGGAGATTATAGTTAATTGTCTGTTTAGTTCAGAATGCCGGGTGTTAGGACCTGGGAAAGATGAGAGGTGAGGGTGGCGGGCCTTTTCTGCTCATGACCCATGAAGAAAAATGTAGAAACAAAAGCATTCTCCCACTGCTGGTGTGCTGGCTGTGCAGCCGCGAGGGGGCAGAGTGTGTCCAGGAATGGAAGGCAAATGCTGCTTGCCTTTGGTTTTTAAGGGTGATTAAAAAAAAAAAAAAGACCAGATTATAGTGTGAAGGGTCATTGCCTTTAATACAACCTTAGTCAATAGGTTTCTAATTGGGCTATTAATCTAGAAATAAGTGTGACATAGGAACCCCAGAGGGCGGGTGAAGATTGCAGACTGATGAACACCCTGTGAAAGCTGTTTTAAAGGGTCAGCTTGGATAAGATTTTTCCTCCTTTAGTGTAAATTGATGCCCCCCCACAACTTGAAATTTTGTCACAAGGCAGTGGATTTAAGAATTGAGAAACATCAAATCGTATTTCAAGAGTTTTGGAGGACATACTTTCTGCAGCTATAAAGCCCCCCCAAAAATGAACAAGAGATTTATTTTTATTTTTAATTAATTAGCACACAGAGTTTTAGATATCATTTTGTCATTTTCAAACACAATTTGTTTTAGTTGATTTTCTTCCCCCTACCTTGTACCCTCTCCCCTTTCTGCTGACCTATCACATGAGCCCCATGGCTTGTACCCACCGCCCTCCTCCTCTTCTCTGTCCCTCTCTTGCTCACCTTGCTAGACTTTTAGGTTTTACCCACAGGTGCCCTGCTCTCTACACATGCCTGTAAATATTACAAGCCAGGATCTGCGTACGAGGGAACATGCAGTTTTGGGCTTTATGAATTTGGTTGTCTCATGTGATATAATTCTTTTCCCATCCATCCATTTTCCTGAATTTTTTCATAATTTCATTTTTTTTACTGCTGAAAACTTCCACGGTGTATATGTACCACATTTATGTCATCTGCCCATCTGTTGATGGGTCTCAAGGCTGGTTCTATTTCCTTGCTGCTGTGAACACAACAATAAGCACGGATGAGCAAATATGTCTCTTGTAGGATTGGGAATCCTTTGGGTATATGCTCAGGAGTTGAATAGCTAGATCATATAGTAGTTCCTTTTCCAATTGTTTATTTTTACGTGTTTTTATTTATTTGCAAGAGGAGGGAGACAAGAAAGGATGGCACACCAGGGCCTCTTGCCATTGCAAACAAATTCCAGACACAGGCACCACTTTGTGATCTGGCTTCATGTGGATACTGGGGAATCGAACCTAGGCCATCAGGCCTTGCAAGCAAGCACCTTGAACTGCTAAGCCATCTCTCAAGCCTCCCTGCCATTTCTATTTCTTTGATAAACCTCCATACGGAGTTCCATAGCAGCTATACTAGTTTGCACTCCTACCAGTGGATCAGAGTTCTTCTTTCCCCACACCTTCACCAACATTTGTTTCAGTTTTCTCAATGATGCCTTTCTGACTGGGCTGAGATGATATCTCAAAGTAGTCTAATTTGCATTTGCCTCATGTCTATGGATGTTGAGCACTTTAAAAATATTTATTGGACTCATGTAACTTGGAAAAAGTAAGCCAAGAATTCAAATGAAAACGAATAACCAAAGCAACCCTAAGAAGAACACAGCTGGAGGTATCACATCACCTGGCCTCAAATTATACTACAGAGCAATAGTGACCAAAACAGCATGGTACTGGCACAAAAATAGACACATAGATTAATGTGATAGAATCTCTACCCAGAAACAAACACACAGAATTTTGGCCACAAAATTTTTGATTAACAAACCAAAAACATTGAGTGAGAGAAAAAAAAAGCCCATTATTCAACAGATGCTAAAACCAGATATCTACCTGCAGAAGAATAAAATTAGATTCTTATGTTTTACAAATATTAGTTCAAAGTGGATCAAAGACCTTAGGTGAAAACCTGAACTCTGAAATGACTGGCAGAAAACATAGGGAATAAATTGCAAGATACAGGCATAGGCAAGAACTTTCTGGACAGAACTCTAATAGCATAAGAAATAGCCCCAAGAAATGAATTTAAATGAAATTTAAAAGTTTCTGCACAGCAAAAGAAACCATCAGACAACCAACAGATTGGGAGAAAATTTTAGCCATCTACACTTTAGACAAGGGGCTGCTAAAAACCAGAACTGATAAAGAGATGCAAAAATAAATTAAACAAAATAGTTAATCACTAAGTGGACTGATGAAATGAATAGTCACAAAAGATTTATTATTTTATCTTATTTTGTTTTTTTTTAAAAAACTTAATGCGATTGTGGCCACTTAGTAGGTAGGAGCTGCTCATATCTGCTGGGATGAAGATCCTGAGTGAGTCCGTCAGCCCTCAGGTCACAGTACACACGCACACAGATTCCTTGCATAGGAATTAACCTGGGCAACACACACTTCAGCCATCTGCAAGGCAGTGACATTTAAGCTGATTGGAATTTATCAGTGGCCTGCAGATGTGCTCTTGGTTAGAGTATCATTTCTGAGAACTCCTTAGGCATCAGACACTTATCTTTTCTTGTATAACCCTATAAGACAGATATTATTATTATTATTATTATTATTATTATTATTACTGTTTTATAGTTGATGAAACGGAACTGCGAAGGAGCAAGAAAGCTGTCCAAGATTCCACTAGGAAGTGGCTCTAACAGGCCTCAGAGTAAGTTGTCTAACATCAAAGCTGAGTTATGGAGCTCCTGTCTTCCCGGCAGCCTGAGCGCACCTCTCCCAATTGGAAAACCTAGTCTCTAGACACTGCCCCTCAGTCTGACTTCATGGACACCTTAGAAAACCGATTCTACACTTCTGTTGGATCTTATAATGAGGCAAAGGATTCATAACTCGGTCACAGAAAATGCAATGAAACCTCTATATTAGAGATATTTGGAGCATCAAGAGTGTGGAATGAAGGCCTGTCACCAGCTCTGAGATCTGTAGGTACTTGGCATTGGTGTCAATGGAAGTTTCTATAAGATGGACACATAAGGGATGATCAAGGGTTTGAGGGAGATGGGATCCTGGTTTCTAAAAAGCTTGCAAACTTGTCACAGGATGGCCATTTACTGGGCTTGGTGACATGTTGCAAGAGGCCATCAGAGGAAGGTCAACTGGAAAAGGAAGCCATGTTTCCCAAGAAATGGGGAGGAAGCTAATAAGCAGCAGTTCCAGGGCTGGACCTGGGACTACTTGGTTAGCATGAGAACCTCAGTCTCTCCCAGAAAGGTTGGGAAGGGATGGAAGAGGTGAGGAAGGGTAGAACACATCTTTACTCCTCTGCCCCAAGTCATCTGAAGCCTCTAATCGATCTAGTCTGTGTGAGAAGGTAGAAAGCTTCAATTCCAATGCATGATAAAATTTTAAATTCAAGAATGCCAAATCTCAGTAAGTGGAGAGATATTGTTTTGATAAGTAAAATAATGAAGCAGTGAAGAATCAGACCAGGGTACAGGCAGTTAATGGAGCTCACGCCCCAGTGGTAAAGAGTGTTTCTACAGAGCATAATTGATAGAGTTTATTAGAGAAAAAACACACACTTCATGTTTATTTCCCCTTGAGAATTGACAATCTTCACTAACCCTGTTACTCAAAGGAAAATCAATAAATATTATATATTCTGCTGTAGGTGGAAGACTGTAGCACCTTCTCACACCACAGCGAGCTCCTTCGAGGGGAGATGACTGCCCAGCCCACTAGGTTTCAGTCTTTCAGTCTTACAGGTGTGTCTTATAAAATAAGAGAGAATAAGAGTGTTTCTTACCATGTGTGTAACTGTAGCTCTTTCTGCTGCTTTTACAAGTACTAGGTCAGGATATTCATCTTCCAAAATGCCTCCTCTGCTTGGAGCCTTCTGCCTTTGAGAATCTGGACTGCTTCCCCAGTATCCACTGTGTCCCTCTCTTGAACTTGAGCTTCAGGTTATACAACAAGAAGCTGTAGGCATAATAATGATAATCCATCAAGCCTGGATTTCTTCTGCCCCTTGACTATACCTTGACTATAGGTTAAGACAATACAAGAATTTATCGAAATGGTGGCACATGTCTGTAATCCCAGAACTTGAGAGGCTGTGGCAAGAGAATCACAAGCTTGAGACCAGCCTAGGCTATATAGTGATTAAAAGCAAACTTGGGCTACATAAGAAGGGAGAGGGGGAAAGAGAATGGAAGGAGAGAGGGGAGAGAAAACCAGTCATAGAAAAACATACCATTGTGACAAAATCAAGAATCCAGAAAGGGAAGGCAGGGTGCAAGATGGAGAAGAGGAGGGGATAAGGCGAAGGGGTAACCAATTAGAGACATATTTAAAGCAATATGAAAATCTACTTCTTTGTCAGTTTAAAAAATCAATTAAAAGAGAGTGTGAACAAAAGTAGCCTGTCTGCATGGATGCTGCTCCCAGGGCATCCATAGGTTATTCCAGGAAAATCCTGGTGTCAGCAATGGGATATCTCTCAGTGAGTCACTGATCAGGACAGCCTCTGAGGCCCCCAAACCATACAGGCTATTGCCTCTATTCTTGGTTGCTCACCAGAACTAGATAGTAAGGCTTTATTATTGAAGACTCCACTTGCTTTGGTTGCAAACACTGAGAAATTAAGCTAGAACTGATCTGGAAGCTTCCTCCCTACTGGCTTGCTGTCATAGAGCTAGAAGTTGCCATGCAGGCTGCCAGAGGAGAAAGGCCATGAACAATCTTACCCAGCATCGGACCCTTCAAGCTATACAACTAACCAGCCAGGCAAATGCATCTATTGGTGCAATAGTGGCAAGTCTGTTATGGGGTAACCAACTGCTCTCTGACTGGATTTGAAGGTGTTCATATCCTTCCCTGAACCTGGAGAAGCCATATCACCAACAATGTCAAGAGTCTCAAGAAACGGGCCTTGCTAAGTCTCCTTCCAGTTTCTTACCACCCTTTCAGACCTTGTTTCGGTCACACTTCTTGTACAACTGTCCCCAAAATTATATAGATTTCCCCATGTCTTCACTTCTGAAGTTTCACAAATCATGTAAAAACTATATTCAATAATTTGCTATGGTTTTCTTTTCTGAATCTACCTTTTGCTATAGAGATCTCAGCCATAAGCCTAGTGATGGTTGGAGAAAAGGTGCTTCATTTTCCCTTTTTTGCTTCACATCTATCAATTTCAGATGAATAAAAAAGACAAAGGTCATAGAGGGAAAATGAGGCAAGATTAGGGACAAGATATATAAATTTTTAGGTGGCTTTAGTAACCATGGTTGTTCTTTATTCTCACTATTATTATTTTGAAACACTTCTGTGTAGAATACACAAGGAAGCAAAGGCGCAATGATAGGATATTCTCTTCTCGTGTTTGTAAGCCACTCCAAGATTTCTTGGAGTGGAAGAAGGAAACGCAGAAGTAATATAAAAGAAGTTAAAGAATAGAGTTCTGAATTTGAATTAGAAACTTAAGTATGAATTCATGAAGCACTCTATTTCTTTAAAATATATTTTCCAGGTATATCCATTGAAAAGAAAAAAAACAGAAATACTCATCAACTTACCCAGTAGCATAGACCATTCGTGGATGTCTGACTGGTTCATGGTTATCTGAGCAAATATTGTGTTGATATTCCCACTTCCCTCCTCCCTGTCCCCAATCCACTGGGTATCCCCCTCAGTGGGCACATTGGATCAATCCATGTTGTAGGGGGTTATGGATAGCACAGGAGGCAGCCAGGTTGCCCCCCTAATGTGCTGTAGTTGAGGGGGGTAATGTCTCTGGGTAATCTCTCCCACTATGGCTTTATTTTTTTAATTTATTTATTGTTAATAATTAGAAACATTGTATGAATAAGTCTTGTGATGGTATCCCCATTTCCAGTACATAAAAAGTTAAAGACCAAAATGTAATGATGCTACTTTCTACTAAAAAGAAAACGAGGGCTTCTTCGAGAGATGCTAGTTTCAAATCTCTTTCCAAAGATGTAAAAAAGTATATTGGACATTTTTCAGTGGTATTTTGTCATACTAGATAGCATGAACCCATCAAAGACAACTAAACAAAATGATTCAGGAGTCAACTTGAAGAAGAACCCAATAGTCACAGACAAGATAATTTTAATTTCAATAAGAACAACAATAGAATGGATTGCAACACCTCAGATATATTTTTATTAATGAATTCATAGTAATAAAAATCAACTAGGAGACTGTTAATGGCACTTCTTTGCAAAGATTGATGGTCCAGGCTCAATTCCTCAGTACCAACATAAAGTCAGATGCACAAAGCAGCACACATGTATCTGGAGTTTGCAGTGGCAGAAGGCCCTGGCATGCATGCTTGCTCGCTCTCTCTCTCTCTCTCTCTCTCTCTCTCTCTCTCTCTCTCTCTCTCTCTGTGTGTGTGTGTGTGTGTGTGTGTGTGTGTGTCTGTCTCTCTCAGTCTCTTTTAAATAAATAAAAAACTTTTTAAAAATTAACTGATCTCCTTTGAGAATTGCAGGGAATTTATTCATTATTTTGAAAAGTAAAAGAATCAAATGGCTTGATTTTCCTATATTAATTGTATAAATGTGTAACCATTAGTAGATGAGAGAATGTGTCTCTCCATAAAGTGAATTTGATAAATAAAATAAACCAATAGCATCATATTGCACTTGAAATGAATTCATGGACCTAGGAATTGCACCTTGAGGGTGCTCATATTAACAAGCGGTGAAAGCCAGATGTCACCAAGAGACCTAAGTCTGCTCAAGCCTCTAGATCCATCTGCAAGAAGACAAAGTAATGTATTGAATTGAACCTTGAATATGCAATTGGTGAAATCTAGATAGTGGGGGATTCTGTAGGTCCAAAGTCCTATTTGTTTTCTGTTCTTTCTTTTCTTCCTTCCTTTCTCCCTCCCCCTCCCTCCTTTCCTGTCCTCACCTTCTCTCTCTCCTTTCTCCCTTCCTACTTCCCCCTCCCTCTCTCTCCTTTGAGAAGAGAGTCTCATTATGTTGCCAAAGGTAGACTCAACTTCTGGACTCAAGCAGTTTTCCTGCCTCAGTTTCCCAGTAGCTGGGACTTCTGGCACACATCATCATACATGGATAAAATCACCAAGTTCTTAAACAGATAAATTATAAGAAAAGAAAGTTATAGAGAAGAAAACTATAAATTCATATATTTATTTTTGTCCTTCTTAAGTCCATCTTTTTTTTGCTATAAAATTCTTTTTTATCTTTATTATCAAAAATTAGATACATTGAATGAGCAAATATTGTGTTGATATTCCCATTTCCCTCCTCCCTGTCCCCAATCCACTTGGTATCCTCCTCAGTGGGCACACTGGATCAATCCATTGTGGTAGGGGGTTATGGATAGCACAGGAGGTAGCCAGGTTGTCCCCCCTTGATGTGTTGTAGCTGAGGGGGGTAATGTCTCTGAGTAATCTCTTCCACCATGGCTTTATTTTTTTAACTTATTTATTGTTAATAATTAGAAACTTGTTCACTGTATGAACAAGTCTTGTGATGGTATCCCTATTTCCAGTACATAAAAAGTTAAAGACCAAAAAAAGAAAAAAGCCTGGTGTGGTGGTGCACGCCTTTAATCCCAGCATTTGGGAGGCAGAGGTAGGAGGATCACCATGAGTTCTAGGCCACCCTGAGACTACATAGTGAATTCCAGGTTAGCCTGGGCTAGAGCCAGTCCCTACCTCAAAAACCAAAATAAAATAAAATAATAAATCCAAATTGATATTAAAACTAAAGAGCCTCTCTCACTGTCTCATCTTTCCTTCCCGAATTTTGCTTGTGTGACAATGTGAAGCTTAGAGCCACTTTCCACCATGAAGCAATAAGCATGAGGAAGAAGAATTGATATTCTGCGATATTTGATACATTTGATGTGATAATCAATATATATAGAGAGATATAGATATTGATATATTGATATATTTTTTTCAAGACAGGCTCTCACTCTAGCCAAGGCTGACCTGGAACTCACTCTGTAGCCCAGGCTGTTCTTGACTTTATGCCAATCCTCCTACTTAGAAATCCTTCTATTTATGAGTGTTGGGATTAAAAGCATGAACCATCACACCTGGCTCGTAAAAATATTTTATCAAATAATATATAAAACTATGTGTATGATTCCAGAAAAAAATGGCAAAATGCAGACATTCAAAAATCTTCTCTTTCATAAAAGTAATGGGAAAAAAACCTGACAAAATTGTGAATGTCAACCAGAGAATGTTAGCTTAAGGAAAAAAGGCTCGATTTTAGTCATTAAAAACTGACAAGTTTTGTGTCATCTTTATTTGCCTTATTTCCGCTCTTTTCTCAGTGGAAATCAGTGTCCTGGCAGTCACCAGAGGAGAAAGGCAGTTTTGGGGTTCCATCAAAACCCCATTGAGGGAAACATCACTGTGTCAGCAGTCAGGTGGTCACCTGGAAGATACACCCAAGACCTCTGACTGAAGGTCACCAAGCCTTTCCCCAGAGAGACATTTGTGAAAAATAATCACAGAATTGTTGAACATCACTGGCTGCCTCCAGTGGTAATAAGTGTGCAAATGATAGGCTACTAACTAAAAGCTTACAAGGGAAAATCTAGAGAATGAGCCATCCAGGGGGGACTTTACAAAGAAAGCTCTGACATTTTGTTATTGGGAGATAGGAAGGCTCCCAATTTTTGTATGCTAATTTTGTATCCTGCCTCTCAGCTGAAAGTGCTTATCAGATCTAAGAGTTTCTGGTGGAGTCTTTCGGGTCTCTTATGTATAAAGCCATATCATCTGCAAAGTAGAATACTTTGAATTTTTTCTTTCATATTTTATTCCTTTTATGTATTTTCCTTGTCTTACTGCTCTAGAGATGACTTCAAGGGCTGTATTGAATAAGAATAAAGTGTATAGCCTTGTCTTTTTCCTGATTTTAATGAAAATGCTTTCAGCTTTCCCCCAATTGAGCATGATGTTACTGTAGATTTGCCACCTATAGACTTTATTATGTGAGATTTGTTCCTTCTTTTCCTAGTTTCTTCTAATTTTTAATCATAAAGAGATGTTGAATTTTGACATTGTCAAAGCCCTTTTTTGCATTTATTGAGATTTTCTCAATAAATTGAGGTTTTCTGTCCTTGGGTTCATTCAAGCAATTTATTATGTTTATTAATTTGCATATGTTGAATCATCCCAGCATCTCTGGAATGAAGCCAGCTTGACCATGGTGAATGATCTTTTTGATGTACTCTTGAATTTGATGTGCAAGTATTTATTTTATTGAGAATTTTTCATCTATGTTCATCAGGGATATTGATCTATGATTTGTCTTTTTTGCTATGTCCTTATTTGGTTTTGGTGTTTGGGTAAAACTGACTTTATAAAAAGTGTTTGGAATCATTTGTGTGTATTTGGGAGCCTTTGGATGAAATGTTCTGAAGATGTCATAGGTCCATTTGATCCATGATGTCATTTAACTGAGATGTTTATTCTTTGTCACGACGAGTGATCTATTGGTGAAAGTGGGTACAGAAGTCACTCATTATTGTCCTGTGGGAGTCTTTACATTACGAGTGTTTATTTTATCAAACCAGGTGCACTGGCATTTAATGCATATAAGTTTAGAATTTTAATCTTCCTAATCAGGGCAAAGTAGCCTTTAACCTCTCGTGACTAACGCTGAAGTCCATTTTATCAGACACTGGAACAGTGACTCCTACTTGCTCTCCAATTCCATTTGTAGAATTTTTCTGTCTTTTCACCCTAAGGTGAAAAACTCATTGTACTTCAAAAGAGGAAGTACAATGAGTAATTAAAAGGCTAATTAAAAATAATTAAAAGGTGAGACCCAAAGGTTGGAGTGGACTAGGGTGATTATGCTAGAAATGAGACCTTTCAGAGTCAGGCTGTATTTCAACAGATGTGAAGTATGAGAAAACGTGCAGGCAAGGATAAGCCAAGGAGTTTAGCCTAAAACCCAGCAGAATGGAACAGTAACTTATAGAAATGGCCAAGAGTACAGGGAGGGAGGAGGCAGTGAATGGGGGAGATGTAAAAGGTCAATTCTGAATGTCAAGTTCACAGCGATTATTGGCAGTGGGTACATGAATGTAGAGTTCAAGGGTGAAGAGAGAACTTAAGACTTAGGATATAAAACAGGCCATTATCAGCACATAAAAGGACCCGTGTATGACACCTACCAGGACCACAGTGCAAAGAGGCCTAGACAAGAAGAGGCCTGATGAGGAAGCTCTGAGATCTTCCGATGTTCATAATCCAGGGAATGAGGAAGAAGACTCAACAAATGCAACTGAGGAGAGAGGAATAATCCATGAAAAGCAGAGCCATGAAAGGCAGGGTGTCCTAGAGGCCTGAGAAGAGAATGTTTTATGCAGATGGATCTACCAAGGAGGGAACCTTGGTGACAGTTACAGTGTGGAAGTCTCTAGGACAGTGGTTCTTTCTCCTCATCCCACCTCATCCCTGAGGAAGCCATTTTTGAGAGCTTCCCTCCACTCTCATAGAAGAAATTTGAAGAAACCTGGAAGGATTGAAACTATGTCTTACATCCAGTGAGTGCATCCCAATGTCTTCTTGAGCCACAAAAGATGGTGCTGTTGAAGTCACTGGCTACATGGACCCTTCAAGTCACTTAGCTTCTCCTTGGGCTTCTCGTGCTTTGGATTATAGACTCTCTAGTGTCTCAGGGTCTATCCCTACTGTCCTCATGCTGCTGACTGGGATTTATCTCCCTGCCTTGTCAAGTATACAGAAGCTTTCATTTATCATCCTCCCAGTGTGTCTTCTTGACCAGACTATTTGCAACCAGGAAATTTCTCTCTCTCTCTCTCTCTCTCTCTCTCTCTCTCTCTTCCTTGCTGACAGCATCTCTTCTCATCATTTAAATTGTAGCTTTTACATTCATCTCCATTTCCTGCCACCCACTGCCAAACTGGGAAATGTCTATTAGTCATTTTGTAAAAACTTTGAGTGTCGGCTATACAGAGCACTGTCATTAGTGCTACATAGTATACCCATAATTATGACATGGGCTTTGTCTTAAATTCTATCCAAGGTAATTTTGGCGAGGCAATAACTAAGCCCGTTAAGTGAAAGGTAGCAAAACTAGACAATAAATTGTATCTTTGAAAAATTGTTATCAAGTCACACTGAGCCCAAATGGGAATGAAGGAATAAAGAGGTTGAGCCGGGGCATTGAAAGATGAGAAGAGTCTAAATAGTAGGAAGGAAAGGGGAAGATAAGCCAGAGGGGACAGTGTGACATCTTCATGACAGGGAGGCACAGGGAAAGAAAAGGCATGTTGTTGTTGGTGGATTGTAAATTGGTGAAACTGGACGGCGAGCACTGGTTTTGGAGTAATGTGAAAGCAGCATTGTGGTGAAGAGACAAAGAAACCAGCAGAATGGCCTAGTCCACTCTGAACTGGTGTAGACCAAGATCATCTTTCTGAGTGCTCTAAGAGGACAAATCTCCATGGCAATGGGAATGTGGTGATATGATTGGCTGGTCCCTGCATCCAGGGTGGGGCCTGTTGCACTTCAACCTGATCTAAGTGCAGAGACTGAAAGGTTATTAGAGTGATAAGATCAAAAACCCAAGAGTACTTTTTTTCATACCTCTACTCAACAGTTTCTGTAATTTTGACCCTGTCTAACTGGATATCAGATCCTGCAGGCTGAGGGCACAGTCTCCAAGCCTGGTATCACCTCAGATGCCAACTACATCTGTCCAGTGCTTCTCATCAACTCACTATCACTTGAGGTCTCCACGACACTCTCCTTGAATTTGAATTAGTTTTCTGAAGCATTGCACAGAATCCAAGAAAACACTTCCTTACATTTACTGGTTTATTATAAAGGAAGTTCTATAGAATATAATTGAATAGGTGGATGGATGGAAGAGATGCCCAGGGCCAGGTCTGAGAGAAGAGCATGGAGCTCCCATGTCCTCTGTAGGAACCTCATCCTCAGCTATCCAAAATCTTACCCACAATTGGGACCCAGACCTAATAAAAAGGATAAAAGGGAGGATGCAAGCTGAGAACAAGCATTTATCTCTGTTTCCCAACTATGAATACAGTGTTACCAACTGCCCCGTGCGCCTTCCCCACCAAATGGACTGTATCTCCTCAAACTGTGAGTCACAATTAACTCTTTTTCCCTTAAGTTGTTTTTGTCACATGAGAAAAGTAATTAATAGACCTCCTATCAGATTTCCCCAAACTCCTCTTCCTGGCATTGGGTAACTTGCCATGCTGGGCTACAAGAGAGGCAACAGATGGCGTTTTCACACTCTATCCTGAGAGTACAATTTTGACCACAAGGAAGGGGCCAAATTGCTGAAAGATTTTATCTGCTGTCCAGACAAAAGTGAAAAGTTAAAAGAGCAGGAGACCATATAGAGTCCTCAAAAATGCACTAGCTTTGGGGACGTAATTTCAGGTTCAATGAGTTTTTCCAAATTACTTCTTCTAGTACATTAAACAATATGTAAATGCCTTTGGAGACAGTACATCTCCTCTCCCAGATTCTCTTGACTTCACTCTTCACATCTGCTACACTGGGGTCTGGGCTTGAAACCTTAAAGCAACGCTGCACTATTTTATCTTCCATAGGATCAGGGATAAGGTAGAAATTAAGGAACTCTAGTTCACTGCAGTGGGACACCATTAGAAAGTTGACTTCCAAATTTGTCAGATAGGTCAGGCCTATTTGTAGCCTTAAAAAGTCCTGGAATCACGAGCTTGACACAAAGCTGAAGAAAGCAGAAAGTGGTGGCTCCTCCGCCTCAGAACTGCAACATGTCAAGTGTTACAACAAAAGACCTCATTTCTTATGCCTTATCCTAGTCAGCACTTGGGCCTAGACTCCAATTCCTTAGGGGACACATCGCTGTTGCACAAGATGGGAAAAGGAAAGAAACCCATGATTTTTTAATGCTATATTTATGAAGTGAGTAAGTATGTAATTATAGCTAGAAAAGGGAAACGTTCAGGCACTAGAAAGTAACTGTGAAAACTGCTGGCCTGGTGTATTAGTTATGTTTCTCATTGCTGTCACCAACTACCTGACAAGAAACAACTTCAGGGAAGAAGGATTGCTACATGTTACAGTTTGAGGGTATGCATAGTCCACCATGGAGGGGAAGGCATGGTGGCAGGAGCAGCTGGCAGCCGGTGATCTGAGCAGACCAGGGAGCAGTGATGGGGAAAGGAATAGGAGATGTGGGCTGGATTTCTGGTTTCCCCCTTCTTATTCAGGCCAGGACCCCAGGCCGTGGGATGCTACTGTGCATAACCAAGGGGGGTCTTCTCTCCTTAGTTAAGACAGACCGTAAGGTGTCTCTCATTAATGCCCTAGGTGATCCTTGACTCAATCAGGTTGACAATTGAGACGAATCATCACACATGACTAATAGGTATATATTAATGATATGGAAAAATAAATGTTGCACATCACTAATGATTAGAAAAATATAAATGAAAACCACCCCTAGATATCACCTGTCACCTGTAAGAATGATGGTTATAAAAAAGAAAAAAAAAGATAAGAAGTGCAGGTGGAAATGTGGAGAAAAGGGAAACTTGCACATATTTGGTGGGAATTTAAATGAGTAAAGTCATTGTGGAAAATAGTATGGAAGTTCCTGAAAAAAAATTAAAAATAGAACCACCATATGATCTGGGGATCTCACTTCTGGGTATGTAGCCAAAGGAAATGAAATCAGTATGTAGAAGAGATGCCTGCACGCCCATGCTTCCTACCGCATGACTCACAATACTCCAGATATGATATCAGCCTCAGTGTGCACTGGTAGATGAATGAAGGAAATATTTGGTTGATACACAATGGAATACTAGTTGGCCTTAAAGAAGAATGAAATTCTGTCATTTTCAGTCACAGGGATAAACCCGGAGGACGTTATGTTGAATCAAATATGTCAGGCACAAAATGACAAGTAGTGCATCATCTCACTTCTGTATGAAACTAAAAATGTCAGAGTCACAGAAGGAGAGCGAGTAGAATGGTGGTTGCCAAGGGCTGGTGGTAGAGGAATTGGAGAGATATTAGTGAAAGTGTAAGAAGTATAAAACAAAAATCACTGGCCTGTTAACTATGAAGAAGCCACCCTCAACAGGACAGGATAGGACATGGCATATGACAGAGATAGAAGAGAAATACCCAGCTACCAGGGCAAGGTTAGCCTCTGAAACATCAGAACCATTAAGAAGATGTTTGCAGGGGCTGGAGAGATGGCTCAGTAGTTAAGGCACTTGCCTGTGAGGCCTGATGGCCTAGGTTTGATTCCCATGTACCCACATAAAGCCAGATGCACAAAGTGGCAAATGCATCTGGAGTTTGTTTGCAGTGGCTATAGGTTCTGGGGTGTCTATTCTCTCTCTCTCTCTCTCTCTCTCTCTCTCTCTCTCTCTCTCTCTCCTTGCAAATAAACAAGTAAATATAAACAAGTAAACTAAAAATTTGTTTGCACAAATCAGACTTCTTATAAGAACATTTTTGGAGCAAGGACGGTGCCAGGTGTGTTCCAACTTCTTAGCTACTATCTTGCTTCCACGGTGGGCAGTCTCGTTTTCCTTGCTATATAGATAGAGGCAGTAGAGCAAAGGAAGGAGGGGTAGTCACTTGCTCGTGTGTCTCAATTACAGAAAGTGGAAACCAGCAGTGGGAAGACAGGAGCCCCTGCCTGTGACGGCAGCAGGTACCAGCTGTCTTGTCTCTTCAGGGCCCAGCACAGAGTTGCTGGCTCACTCAAACACAAACGTGTTTGCTCACATTGATTTATACTTTATCTATGTTCAGGAATAACTAAGACAGGAGTATTTCATTTTACTTTGGCCTCAATCACATGAGGTTGGCTTCACAAAAGATAAATAGGGCTGGAGAGATGGCTCAGATGTTAAGGCACTTGCCTTCAAAGCCTACCGACGCGAGTTCAATCCCTGGTACTCACATAAAGCTAGATGCACAAAGTGGCACATGCATTTGGAGTTTGTTTGCAGTGGCTGGAAGCCCTGATGTACCCATTCTCTCTGTTGCTCTTCTCTCTGCTGGCAAATAAATAAAAATGTTTTTTAAAAGATGCAATAGAAATTCAGAAAGCTTCGGTCAGTTGCCTGCAATCTTGCAGCTAAGTCACAGATCTGGAATTTGAACACAAAGCAGCTGTCTCTCAAGTCTGTGTCACCCTTCTTCACACTAACAAGTTGGGTCTCTTAAGCCATGTTAGATTTCTCCTTTATGGAAGTTTCTGTAATTCTAGGGACCACTGATAGACCCTGTCTCTTGTCATTTTTGTAGCAAGATACACAAAAGGGGGCCAAGTGTAAAGTTGGGGATAAAATAAGGCAGAAAGGTTTTTTTCACTGATTTCTTTTTTGAAAATTGAGGTATAATATACATGTGACCAAGAACATGAAATGGATTGATTTTAAGTGTAGGCTAACTTTTACCTGTAGACACACCGGTATGGCCATCATCCACATCAAGATATAGGCCTTCCACGGTCAAAAATCACCCCCTTCCCTTACACAGCACTGTTCTGGTTTTTACCATCATTTTAAACCTATTTTTGGATTTCATAAAAAACAGAAATGCTGATTAATACCCCTTTTTTCACTCATGTAATTTTAAGTCAGATAAAAATTATGTAAAGAAAAAAATGAAGCTTTTCCCTTTCTCCGTCTCTCAAGACTCTGTCCCCAGAGGGCCACTGTAGATGCCCTTCAGCTCTCTGTCCTTCTATTTGGTATGTTCCCTGAAAGGCCATTTTGCTTTGAGATTCAAATCAAAAAGTGAGACTGTAGCTTTCCCACCTCTTTCCTAGAGGAAGGGACTTGCCAGCTGTAATATTTGCAGACAGGAAATCGCTAAAAGCCTCATTTGGAAAGGATGGTGGCCAGCTCTTCTGGGGGACATCGCACAGTGGATTTTGAAGAGACAGACTTCTGACCCCTTTTCAAAGAACAGAGATCTTGCTAGAAACAGTAGCCTAGTCCAACACAATTTCCTAGCCTGTGTCTGGCATAGAAGAAGCCATGTTCTCATCGTGACCTAGGAGCTTAGGGCAGAGAGTGCCACTCTACCCATCTGCTGGCTGGGCTAGGGAGTTTGGAGAGGAAGGCAGAGCGACAGGGCAGAAGAGGTCTCTCCTTCTTCCCTCCTTCCCCAACCCCACATTGAGGGCTTGGCACACCCACGTGGGAAGGAATAGACCTGTTTTCTGTGTTCAGCTACTAGATTTTGAGGATTTAAGTAGTAACCTCACTCTACAAACAATCAATATACAATGAATTCCTAAGGGGCAAAGGGAACAACACAGTCACATGCCCAAGAGGTGCTGAGCCTGTACAGGGCCTTGAGGGTGAGTGCTGTAGCCTAGATATGTGCAAGAATCCTACATGGCAGCAAATCACCTTTTCACACTTCTGGTGGCCGTAGGCCCAGCAATGGGGTGATTCGCTGTGACAGGCAGCTTGTCTTTGCCTGTAACCTGTCTGTGCCCTGCAGATACTGCTCCCTGCCCTACAGGCTTGAGCCACCCTCCAGTGCCCACAAACAAACAGTGTCATGGTATTCAATGATACCGACCCTGTCTCTGATGTTTTTAACCTTGTCTCATTGTGAGAAGACAAGAGATTCAGAATACATTAATGCAAAAGGCTCAGTCCTTTCATGAGAGCCCCCCACTCACCAATAAGCACACATATAGACCCCACCCCTCCCGTTTCACAGAATGACACCACCTTAGCTCTGCAGAGGCTATGCACTAGCTGACTAGCCTCATTCTGTACACAAACTATTCCTAGCTTACCCCTCTGTGCTAGTCACCGCCTGAAGTGTGAGCGATGGAAATCTTTTTGCCTATATCCAAATCTCTTCACCTTTAAAAATCATTGTACAGAAATGATTGAGAAAAAATTCACACACAGCTTGTGTCTACAAAATAATTTCATGGTCCAGTTGGGAGGGATTGTGGGGAGCTCTGGGCACAGACAAGAAGATAAGTAAAGGCACTAGAGAGTGATCCATCCTGTGGAGGGGAGAGCGCGGGAGCTTGGGCTACAGGATCCAGGAGAGGCAGAGGATTGCAAACCATTTCTCAGAAGAGCTCATGGCTAAGCTTTGACTGAAGGGCCGTGGGACTCAGTCTCAGAAAGAAAGTGGGATGAGGGAAGGATGACCTTGACAGGGGTCACTGCCTGGGTCTGAGTTAGGGGAGGGGATGCTGCGGGTTCTACACTAAGAGCATTTCATGTCAGGTGACTGAGGGGTTGATGGGGCAGAAACAGTAAACCAGAGTCAGACTGTGATCAGGCTTTAGTCTCTGAATGCCTATGGCTTGAAGAGTGTATTACTCAGGTTATCAAAAGAAACCAAACCAATTGACTTAAACAGTTATTGTTGCAGGTTTTGAGAGCCTTTCTCAGCTCTGTCTGGATTTAGTTTAGGGTTTGGACACTCAGTGGTATTGTATAGCAAATTCCTCTGAATAAAAGTATTCCCTCCTGAAGAGAGGAGGAAGGAGACTCAAGAGATATGTCTGGGAGATTGAAATGTAAAAGATGGCAGGACCAATCCCCAAGGGGATAAGAACAGTAAACAGCTCTTGAGGAACAGACTCTAAAAGTTGTGTGGCAATTTTCTCTGAATTGAAACATTCCCTCCTGAGGGGACCAAGGAGGCTTAAGAGACTAAGAAGGTCAGAAAGTCTAGGGAAAAGGCTGCAAGACCCCTACCTAAGGTTATATCAAGGCTAACCAGCTGCTTGGGAGAGACTCTTCAACCAGCGGAACTGCCTGTGACGTGGGTAGTGTGCTCCAGAGATACAACTTCCATGAGTTATCACCTATGCTGGGATGAGAGTTTGGGTCATGCAGCCACCTTTGGGTGATCCATGCTCTTGTAAGCAACCCCTCACCCTGATCTGTAAGTAACCCTAGGAAACTGATTGGTTCATTAAACTGATTTTGATGCATTATGCTTTGGTCTGTCACCTGTGCCCATCTGTACCTGGGGAGAATAGATGTGTGTTTGTACCTTAGCAGGATCAAAGGTTCATGTGACAAATACTCAATAAAATGCCCCAAGTCAGTGGCTGTCAAGTCTGTTGTCTTGTGACTTGCAAAAAAAAAAAAAAAATTACAGGCGCAGACATAGCATTAGGGCAACTTCAGCAAGATTTTACTTAAGAAAAGAAAGTAAACCAGGGGGCTAGAGAGATGGCTCAGCAGTTAAATGCACTTGCTTGCAAAGCTTGATGGCCTGTGTCCGATTTCCTAGCACCTGTGTAAAGCCAGATGCACAAAGTGGCACATGTGTCTAGAGTTCCTTTACAGCAGCAAGAGGTACTGGCACAGCCATTCTCTCTCTCTCTCTTTCTCTCTGTCTCTCTCTCTCTCTCCTTCTCTCTCTCTCTCTCAAATAAAAGAAGAAAATAGAGCATAAAGCTCCTAGTCTGGAGTGGGTAACCCACTTGGATTAGGGGACTTTGTGCCCCCAGGGTTGTAAATTAGGTATTAAGCAGGGTGGATTAGTTTGGTTACTTTAACTATATATGGGGTCCACCCTTTGGGAGGTAAATGGAGCATCAGGTTGGGGTATATTGTATTTACTTTGAATGTATATGGGGGGTCTTGATTAAAAAGGAACAAGGAAGTTGGAGATGTGTCTCAGAGGTTAAGGCACTTGCCTGAAAAGCCTAATGACCTGGGTTCAATTCCTCCCAGTATCCATGCAAGGCCAGATGCACAAAGTAGTGCATGTATCTGGAGTTTGTTTTCAGTGGCTAGAGGCCCTGGTATGCCCGTAGTCTCTCTCTCTCTCTCTTTCTCTCTCTCTGTCTGTCTGTCTGTCTGTCTGCTGGTCTCTTACTGCTTGCAAATAAATAAATATATTTTTAAAAGTTTTTTTAAAAGGCAACAAGGGCCGGTGGTCAGCCAACATCTTGGTGAGTGATGGTGAGTCAGGGCTTTTTGGAATTCGGTTCCATATTCTCTGAACTCGTCATTAGTGATATTCTTTTTGGACTTGTAACCCTGACTACCTACAAAATAGGGACTACATTAGTCCTTATGCTATCACTATGAAATTTATTATGAGATTTGGCTCAGAGTATTGTGGAACTAAGAAGTCGCCTTGTTCTACCATCTGCAAGCTGAAAAGCCAGAAAAACAGGCGATATAAATCCCAGTTAGTGTCCAAAGACCTGAGGAAAGAGCTGGATGTGGTCGCAGAGATGGAAATCTCAGAATCTAGAAGCCTGAAAATCAGCTCAAATATCCAAGGACAGGAGGAGGTTGATGTCCCCACTCCAGAAGAGAATGAATTCTCCCTTCCTCTGCCTTCTTGTTCTACTTAGGGTTCTCGGTGGGTTCGGTGATGTTCATCTATGTTGGTGAGGGCCATTTGCTTTGCTCAGTCCACCAACTGAAATGCCAATCTCTTCCAGAAACACCCTCATAGGCACACCTAGAAATAATAGTTTTTTTCCCCCCCAATTATCTGGGTCCTACTTAGCCCAGTTATGCTCACACATAAAACTGACTACAACATGGAGAGTGTTTAAGCAATAGAATGACCAACAGAAAAAAATTTGCATTTTAGAAAGACTTTTGGGCAGATAAAATGGATTTTGGGTTCACAGGCTTTAGGAGACAATTAGGAATGTGATTTCATGGATAAATCCCATGCTGTGGAGTCAAATCCACTTAATCTTCTGTGAATAACAGTAAATACTGCCTTCTTAATAGAATTGGAAAAGAAAAAATATGAGAAAATGGACCATTACCACAGTGCCTAGCATATATTATGACATCATCCTGAATCTGACCACTTCTTATCATATCTTATCTCTACTTTTCTGTTGCTAACCTGTCATATCTTCTTTCATCAGGAGCACTAAAGTAGCCTCCTAATGGGTTTGCCTCCTGCTTTACACAGCAAGTAGAGGAATTCTTGCAAACTGTTATTCAATCATAGACAAAGAGCAAATTGTTCCTGTGTGTGAGAAACTACAAAAAGACTGTCAACCCGGCAGAAAAATAGGCAAAGAAGATAAGTAGATACAGGGGGAAAAACTAATGATTCTTCCATACAAATAATTATTTAGCCTCACTTATAGTAAATGACATGCAGATTTAAGTCATTTTTTCCAATCAGATTAGCAAACCTTAAAGAGTTTGATAATATTTTGCTGGAAGGATGGTAATTGTTATAACATCGATAGAAGTTAATCAAGAAATACCTCCAAAAATGCTTTAAAATCATTTTTTCTTTTCTTTTAAAAATATTTTTATTTATTTGCAAGCAGAGAGAGAGAGATAAAGAGAAGAGAGACAGAGAGAATGGACACACCAGGCCTTCAGCCTCTGCAAATGAATTCCACTTTGTGCTTTTTGTGGGTAATCAAACCTGGGTAGTTCAGCTTTGTAGGCTACCTTAAGCGCTGTGCCATCTCTCCAGCTCTAAATGTTTTTTTTTTTTTTGAGGTGCTATGAATTGCACCTAGGGCCTCACACATGCTATGCAAACCCTCCAGCACTGAGCTATGTCCCCCCAGCCCCTGGCTCATGTAAATTCTATGAACTCAACCTACAGCTACAACGGCACTTACATAACATCACCAGTGATTGAAATAGAGAATGTCATTGGTTCCCAGATGCTCCTTTGTCTCCTTTGTCCTCATTTCCTGTCACACTTTACTCTAGTTCACTGAACTCATGTCACTCTGACAATTTTACTCTTTCTAACATGCCAAGCATCAGTTTTGCTTCAAAGCTACTGCAAATGCCCATCTCTAAGACCTATCTAGTGTAAAGTTAATCCTCTTCTTTTTTTATTTTATTTTTTTTAATTTTTAAATTTTTTATTTTTTATTTTATTGTCCATAATGGGTTACAATATTTAGTGGGCAAACAATGAGTTGTTATCCCCAATTCCCCGCTGCCCCCCCTCCCGAAACCGCTGGATAACCTCCTCCATGGGTCGTCTGGATCAGTCCTTGTGACAGGGGACCATGGATAGCCTAGTATTCAGCCAGGTTCTCCTGGCCATGCCTCGGGATAATCTCCCCCACCACGGCTCTCACAATCTTCCACATAGTTCCCTGAGTCCTGGTGGATGAGAATTAAGGCTGCTTTAAGGTTGTGAGTCTTTGTGTCGAAGATTGTTGGTTTCTGTCTCACTGGCTTATCCTGTGTTGATTGAATGGCTGTGGCTGTGGGTCCCTTGTTCATCCCGTCAATCTCTGCGGGGTTCCATATGGATCCTCCACGGTATGACTGTGGTGGCTCCTCTCTTGCCAGAATCTCAGGTATCGGCCTACGGTCGGTTGGTAGGGTTAGATGGGCCCCAGCTCTCTTGTTGCATCCTGAAAAATACAAACACAATCTCCATTGGAGAGTGTGATCAGTGTAGGTTAACAAATATACAAATTTCTGGGTTACCTAGATTCTAATTTTTAGTAGCCTCCCCGTCAATCGCTCCCATAGTGCATCTTGTCTTGGGAGCCCAAGAATACGGGATCCGGTGCCTATTGACCTGAATCCCAAGTTCCAGACAAGGGGTCCCCCTCACTAAGTAGAAAATTGGCCAAATTTGAAAGCTGTTGATTGTCTCTCCCAGGCCCAGGCTCCTCCATTGCACAAGTGCTCCTTTCTTAGTTTGCTGTTCTCTCCCAGTAGGAGGTGTGGTCTGCCTACTCATGTCTGCAGATTGTGTTTCATGTCAGTGGTCTCTGTTTACTCCAGCTGTTGTTGATCAGTTTCCCCTGGCAGCCTGTGCAGTGCCTTCCAGCACTACACTAACTGCCTTCTGGGGGCTGGATACCATTCCGGACATTGAAGGGTCTCTCGATGCTGATCGATGGCATTCTGTGGTTTCTTCAGCAACAGGGTTTTGCCTCAGGCCTGGGGAGGGCACCCAAGAGCTTTGACAGAATTCTGTCTTGTAGTTGGAATCTCATGAGTCGCTTTGGTCAATAGCTCAGTGAGGGAAGGAACCAGTGTTTGGAACCAGGGGTTGTCAGGCTGATCCAATTATTCACAGGCTTAGACTCTCTCCCCTACTACTCATGGCCCCTCTTGCCAGTCAATGCTCACTACTTACTCAATAGGTTACAGTATGCTTGTGAGGACTTTGAGCAGATCTTACTAAGCGATCACTCAAAAGAACAGAGAATCGAACGCCGCATATTCTCCCTCATATGTGGTCCTTAACCAGGATAACCATGTTCTTAATGCAGACTAGTAGAATGAAGTGAGAAGTTATGAATGAGGGGTAAGGGATGGGGGAGGGGAATGGCTTAAGCATGAGGATAAACCATACTAGGTTCAAAAACATATAATCCTCTTCTTAAAAAAATCATTTATTTCTTTGGAAGGAGAGAGAGAGAGAGAGAGAGAGAGAGAGAGAGAGAGAGAGAGAGAGAGAGAGAGAGAGAGAGAGAGAGAATGCAGGTGCTTGGGGACCTCTAGACATTGCAAACAAACTCTAGATGATTGTGCCACTTTGTGCATCTAGCTTTACATGGCTACTGGTGAATTGAACCTGGGTCATTAGGCTTTGCAAGCAAGTGCATTAACTGCTGAGCCATCTCTACAGCCTCCTAATCCTCTCCTTTTTAAGAAGGCCAATTCTTTACTACACAAGTCACCACCTGACCCTTGGCCAAGGTACATGATCATATTTGAGTATCTGTACTCAGATTAATTTATATAGTATCATTTAAATAGTGTCAGTGTGAATATGTCCAACATTTGGAGGAGCTAGTTTGGGGGTAGGGATAGATTTAAAGAAAAATTAGTCCATTTTATAAAGCCATTGCATGTATTTTAAAAATATTTTTATCTATCTATTTAATTTGAGAGAGAAAGAAAAAGAGAGAGGGAGAGAGAGATGAGGCAGAGAGAGAGAGAGAGAGAGAGAGAGAGAGAGAGAGAGAGAGAGAGAGAGAGAGAGAGAATGAGCATGGCAGGGCCTCCACTACAAAAAAAACTCCAGACACATGTGCCACCTTGTGCATCTGGATGTATGTGGGTACTGGGGAATCAAATTCATGGCATCCCAATTTGCAGGCAAGTGCCTTTGCTAAGCCATCTCTCCAGCCCTGCATGTATTTATATATTTGTACTCATTGGCTCCTTTGATGTTCAACTATCTGTGGCTCTGGTTAGCTCAAGCAGATATACTGAGTAAAGAAATTATCTGATGTGTTACTAAATCCAATTCTTCCTCTAGCCAGTCATTGGCTATCCATAGTACATTCTAAGGCTTGAGCAAAAATATTTCTGGTACATTGACCCTCAATATAAGTATTACAACCATATCAACAATGCCAATGCTATCTCTGTAGGTTAGTAGATATAACTTGAAAAAAAGTTAAAAAAATAATCGCACTTTACTGGAGCCTCATTCAGTCTTTTAAAATTAGTCCAACAATGTGCCATTATAGCATGTGACTAAACCATCTCTTGCAATGATCACATTCAGGTTTGCGAGCCTTATTCCACTTCGTCAGGTGACAAAAGCAAGAATGGTCTTGGCAACCTGTGGCATTACCCTTTGGGTCATCTGGGTATGTTGAACCAAGACATCTTGTCTTCTCTTGCACTGTCTTCTGAAGTGTTCATGTCATCCTGGATGTTCATTGTTGCATAAATCATTTATTCATTACTTTCAGCTACCCTTCCCCCTCTTCTTCATTTATCATTAATTTTTACCTAGACTTTCCCCACTATGGAAGAGATGTTTAGTTCTGCCAGTGTGTTGGTCTAGATTGTAGGATTTGGTCTTGGTCTAAAAAGTGAACCTCCTCTATGGAAGTCCCATTGATGTAGGGTAGAGTAGTTATGGCATTGATGGGCTATCTTCACCACTGTAAATCCCAAATTTGTTAGATGAGTTTGATGACAAGACCATTCAACCCATCATTTCTTTAGGGCATAAAGTTTTAAAGGCATAGTTGCACGTTTGTTCTTAAAGATGGTACCTATGTCTGGTACCCACAATTGCAGCACTGGATCCAGGGTCCCTACATCAGGTAAGAATAAGATAGTGTGATGTGGAGAATTGTATAGTCATGCCAGTCTGATCCCTCCTCCGAAGAAAAGTAGAATTTATCCAATAAAACCCTTGTCCTGGTCCTTCTCCATGTTGACCATAAGTACAAGTCATACCTTGATGTCTCACCATTTTAGACAACATGGGCTTCAGCCACCCATTCCAATTCTCTATGGAATCACTACTCTGAGGATGACATGTCCATTTGATGCAATGAGCCTTTGCTTATTATTAGATGCTATGAACGATCAGGCACGTTATTTGATCTGAAGAAATGTAACCTAATTGTCCACGTTGGTATAGAGTTCTCTGTTCCAGCCTCCTTGTGCTAATTTGAACATTTACATCTACCAGGATCTGTGGAAATCTAAGGCCAGAATAGGTGTCCCTTCCTGTCAGAATCTTTGTAGCCACGAGGGCTGCTATTCAGTGTACGTGGCTTACCACCTGTGTAGAGCTTTAAAGAGAAACTCACCTTAT
>PVHP010014703.1:0-38647 GCA_004024765.1 Zapus hudsonius
CTGGAGTTCATTTGTAGTGGCAGAAGGCCCTGGTGTACCCACACTTTATCTCTCTCTCAAAAAAGATAAAAATAAAAATAGTTTTAAAATGAAACTTTACCAAAAGCCAGCTTACAAATATACCCAACATGGAAGTGATCTAAAACAATTCCATCCTATAGTTTTAACAACTATCTCATTTCTGATAGTATTTATTACATGATCAACTTTGACAGTTCTTAAAATTCTAGCATTGTTATTTACTGAATTTCTTCGTTATAGATTGTGATACCATTATTCTGCATCATGTTTAATAGCATGTCATTCTGTTGCTTCTTGCTGTCTCAATTTGTATGAGCCAGGTTTCATCCTCCTATCACTTCTGGAAGTGTCCTGGCACTTTGATGCATGTTAATGACAAAGCATTTTTAAGACTTGTTCACTGTTAGTGAGCTCTAGTCACATGCTTTGAATAAGCATGGAAACCTCAAGAATGGCCCCAGAAAGTAAACCGTGCTGCTGATTTGTTCTGAAATAAGGCCTCTTCCTCTTCCTGCAAATGTACTCATTAAGATGTGAAAGCCAGCTACACGGTGTTCTTGTTAAGATCAGTCTAGGTGCGACCTGGGTTACACATTTTCTTCATTAGTATTTTGGGGATTTTTAATCAACTATTTCACAGAAGAAATGAATTTTTTTTTTAAAAAAAATGACACAGAAATTTTAGTCTGAAAGTACAAATGGGGAGAAATGTGTTTTTTTCACTCATAATTTTTCTCAAATGAAAGTAATAGATCTCAGTTAAAATTTAAAGTACCATATTTGGGTACCTCAATAGTAATCAGTAAATGTCACCCACATGTCCCTCATGGCAGTAAGAATTCAGCCCTACCAGATAATTAATCTCACACTTATCTTTGTGCTCATTCCTTTTGCTGTAGCTCTCGTCACAAAGATGCAAGAGTGAATATATAAATTACTATTACCTGGCTTCAACATAAATAGCAGTTATCTACCAATTTCAAGATGCTTGATTGCATGAAGTAATGTCCACTCTATTGTTTGGAGAATGCCAAATTATCTTGATGTGCAGGCACAGCTCAAATAGCATACTAGTAAACACAGCACGAGGGTCATTGACATTCCCAGTACATTCCAATGTAACAGCACAGCATAAAGTTTTATCTGTATTATTATAAAGGACACAGACCTAGTTTTATTGAAAAAGCTTTGTGAAGCATGGCATGATTATAGGAAACATGAACTTTACTAGATTTTCCACATGGTTTTATTTGAAATTATGCTGGTCCTTTACTATAAATACAGCATCTAATTAATGGCTGAAATGGCTTCTGTTTTTATGCAACATCATCTATATGCCTCTCTCTGGAGAAGCTCATGTATTATGAGCACTGCAGAAGTTTCAGTCAATGGTGACTTCAAGACAGATATTTTGTGCTTCTCATGGTAGCAGCAGGTCCATTGCTCTTTTCTACTAAAAACCAAGTAAGAGTCTAAAAAGAATGACCACCCACATGCATACATAGAACAATAAAAAGAAGCATGAAAGACTCTATCTTCCAAGCAGCAAACCATACCAACAAGATCTCTATGTTAACGACACCAAGAATTCGTTTCCTTAGAAATATAATCAAAATAGCATATTCTTAAATATGAATTACAATGAATAGCTAGCTTGAATAATAAAACATTCCAGTGAGTTTTTCACAATTTTCTAGTGACCATTAAGTAAAAGACTACCTTTTGAAAAGCCCACTATTTTATCTCTATCAATCTGTCTGACATTAACTCTTTAAGTAACTAAACCTATGGTAAAAATAGCGAAAGACATTTTTCAGGGTAGGGCTATAACTCAGTGACAGAACATTCACCTACCATGCACAAGGCCCAAGTTAGGTCCCTGTCACTGCAAAACACACACACACACACACACACACACACACACACACACACACACACATACACAACAGCAGCAGCAACAACAAAAAAGCATTTTTCATGAACACTTGACTTCTAAAAGTACATTCTATATCTTGAAATTGTATGGATTTAATATCCCTCTTACAATAAATTAATAAGTCTATTAGGCACATCAAAATTAAGGTAGGACAGAACATAACGGCAATTAAATACACTATTGCTTACTATAACAATTTAAAAATCCCCCCCCCAGGGTTTAAATTTTTTTCCAGTTAGGAGAGTAGTAGGGGAATAAAGGGCAAAATAGAGGTATATATAAACATATAAGCAATTAATTAGAAAAATCAATTTTAAAAAAATGAACACTAAGGTCCTTATGACATGATTATAATCTGTGTTTTCCCTCAGTCACTCAAAAGGCCGTGTGTAAATACACACCTGCCCTTGTTGCCTAACATGAAAAACACTGTTGAATATTTAACCCACTTCTCTGAAGAGTTAATATGTATGCATTAATACAACAGTTACTATAAATTTATATTAGGAATATACAGATTTCAAAACTGCCTAAAAGAAACCTGATTTTCATCTGGATGTTTTAGGTGGTAAAGCATGAAATGTCAACTTTGATTTGAGCCAACCAAAAAGAATTTAGAGGATGGATAAGCTCCAGGACCTTTGAATTAAATGAAAAACCAGAACACTCCACAGAATGTCTGCAATAACAGTCTCTACAGAAAATTATGAGGAACTACATAAATCCACCCTCTTCCTCTTCACACAGGCTCATTAAAGCTGTACTGACTCTCTGGGCAGCTATAATTCTGCTGACTGATACCCTGGAATCACCCTGTCAATACCCAGTGGTGTGCTGCCTCTCCAACTATCTCTGCCCCTAATATTCCTCTCTTTGATGGGATTTGCTGACCTTTAATCTGATGCTAGTTTACTCTCATCACTGAAGTGTAAGTCGGAGAGCAATAAAACGGCAACCTCACTGATTCAAAAGGGAGAGCTAGAGCCCGCTAACTGTGAATCTAACCTTTTGTAATGGCTCGCTCTTAAAGGAGGAAGCATGAAGTGGAAGGCAGCTAAAACAAACAATGTGTGATGTTGAGCACAAGATTTATTGGAATCCCTTCTGCATGGGTATTACAAGAGGACACTGGGGCTGTAAACAAGAGATACACAAATATTTGCAAGCGAGACCAAAGTCTCAGTCAAAATATCCTTCCATACCAAAACAAATCTCCAGTAAGAGCTGTGCTGTAGGGAACCTAACCAGTTTAGAGAAATGAAAATGATTCCAGGTCAGTGGATGGATGTATACAACAATGGAGTAATAAAATCACCATTAAAAATGTTTTCTGCAATGACATATGAGACTATAATGACTGAGAATCAAAAACTCACATTCTTAACAGATCCTAGAGAATTGCTAGAGTTTGTGGGAATTAAATGCTTCCAAATAATTTTCAATATATTATTAAAGGCAGACCAATAAGACCTCATATTTATTGAGGGCTTCTATATGCTACTCACTACTCAAAGTATTTTATCTGCATTAAGTAGTTTAGTCATCCTAACATCTCTAAAGGTAGATACAACGACTATGCCCACTTCAATGACCATGAGTCTGAGGCATGACCTACCAGAAGTCAAAAAGGCAAGGATTGGATCCCGGACAGTTACCCAAAGTAACTGCCTGGCAGAAGCATTTATTTCTATTTTATTTTTATATCTCTAGGAATTGGGACTAGATCACTTTTTTTAAAGTCCTCATAGCACAGGCATAGAACACACATGTGTAACCCAGCACTTTAGGGCTGAAGCAGAAGGATCATGTGTCCTAGGCAAGTCTGGGCTACATGGTGAATTCCAAGACAGGCTTAGCTAGAGAGTAAGACCTTGTCTTGAGAAAAGAAAAAATGGAAAGACAAAAGGAGGGAGAGCCAAAAAAAAAGTAAAAAAAAAAAAATCCTCACTATAAAACCCTTAGTAAATCTGTGATCTCTCAAATCTTTTTTTAATTTAAATTTAAACAATGAGTTTGAAGAGATAAAACAAAAAATACCATTGTATGAATAGCATATAATTCTACAATTTTAGCATAATCCTCCAAATAAATCGCTTAAAGATTACTACTATATATATTTTCTAAAAATGTGGCTCAGCAATTAAAGGTACTTGCTTTCAAGTACCTTTTTTTTTTTTTGCGCCTGCTGGACAGGGTCAGTTTCCCCACATTCAAGTAAAGCCAGATGCAAAAGTGGTACATGTGTCTGGAGTTCATTTGTAGTTGCAGGAAACCTGATGTGCCCATAAGCAGGCACGTGCGCAAATATTTTTGAATGATGACAATAGAAAGTGAACAACTGAGAATTTGAAAGTTAAAAATGAATTGTGATGTAAAAATTTGAAATAGTTCATATTTTCAATGTACTAAACTATATTTATGCAAAAAATAAATCTATAATTACATGTTCTAAAATGGAAGCAAATTCTAATATAAAATTGCCAACTAGTTCCTTGTGTTTTTAAATGACTATTCTCTTGAGATTCCAACTATTTTGGCCAAAAAGCTTAAGGAGCCCTAAATGAATCACACATGTATATAGATTACTTTAACATCAACTAGCCATGTTAATCCAACAAAGCTACTTTTTACTTGCCTGCATAACAACTGAGTGTTCCTTTCATCTTAAATCAATCTGGTTTAAAAAAAAAAGAACGAGAAGGAAGAGAAGGATCTTTCAGGTTGCAAAACACATGAATCTATATAAAATATACACTAAATGCCAGAGTGTAAACAAAGCAGGAGTTACTGCATAACAAATCTCTCCCAAACCTCTTGGGGAAAACACAGTCTGACAGTATGAGGTCCTAACAGGTGCAGATAGCAGAAGAATTACTTATTCATTCTACCAGAAAGAAAAAGAATAAAAAGCATAATTTAATTTATAATTTATGTTTACAAGTGTCATTTTTAAGAGTTACAGTCTGCCTTGCAGATTACTTGGTCTGGTTCAAGTTGACATGTTGCATCATAGAACAAGCCTGAAGGGTCTTCACAATATGTACAGTAATTAACACGTCATTAACACATTAACTAATACACATTCAAAATCATCAATGTTAATAGCATAATAATTAACTTATTGTACATAGCACCCCTGGCACTTTTCAAAATAAATTTGGAAATGCATACTTTCAAATATTAAAAAGGTAACTATTCACATTGAAATATTTCACCAATAAATATTTTTATATGTGTGTTGTGTGTATTTTAAATGAGGCATATTTAGTGAGACTACAAATTAAATCTGTAGCCAGTTCAAGCTGCACTGGTACAAAAATACAAAGAACAAAGACAAGCTTACTCTGTGAAAGAACTAGTAATACATTAAAAATTTAATACTTGGCAGGTCAAATCTGGATACTCTCTGCTGAAGACAACCAGTATTAATGAACCAGACTACAGAGTCGTTGTCTAGGATCCCAAAGGAAACAATAATGCGAGCGCAACAAATTCTTCTTGGAAGAGAAAAGCCTGCACAACTACTTACAGAGTGTCACTGGTCAATGCTCTCCATAAACACACTAAACCTTGCAGAATGCTTTCATGAGGGCAAGCAAGCTAGATCCGGTTTTAATTAAGAATTCTCTGATTTTATTTTCTAGTTTTCAGGTCCTCACAGTAAGTCTCTGTATAAATGTTTGCTTCTCTTGTTAGCCTCTCTCTATATAAGCAATGATTATTTGGTCTAAAAATGACAAGTTCTGTTTTATTACTACAATAGATCCAAAAATATTTAATTAAGCAGCTTCTTAAAGAAACAGATTTGAGTTTCTGTAACAATGAAAAGAAAGGCAAAGATAAAACAGCATTGTTTCATGGTTTAAACAAGGGTTCTGTCAGATCAAGAAGTTACTTTTCACAGTTGGCTTTAAGTAGAAAATTGACAAGAAAAAAAAAATACAAAAGGATGAGATGACCCAAATAAACACATTATAGATAGTGTACCAGAAGGAATTAATTACTATCCAGTTATTTTAAAAATAATATCTCTTAAAACTTTTCAGAAATGAGACCTAACTGAGTAGTTGGTTCAACTAACTACAGGACATCTACTATGTATGAGCACAGTTAATTCCTTTATGTGTTTTCAGCCCATTTTTCCTATTGTTATGCTTTAATTTAGCAAATCTATGTTAAGTGTCCATTATATGGATGGATACATAGCATCAGTTGTTCAGTATAATTATTAATCTTAGAACCAAGTCTTGATAACTTCAGGCTCCTTGAAGAAATAGCTGTTTTAGAAATGCAATCTTAACATACAATTGCTAAATTTTAAATCAATTAACATATGATTTACTATAACTAGTTGTACAAAAATACCTATATTCATTTAGTTATCATAGGCACTCAAGAAACTAGGATACATACTTAAATGACATAATAAATCTACAAATGCTGAGTGAAACACAATTACTTAAAAACACAAAATTTATTAATGTGTTTAAATCACTTTACCACCTACCTTTGAGTTCCCTGGCATTACCCATGATTGCAGGTAAATATTATTTCAACTTGGGATGAAAATATTGGTGAAAGTACGAACCTCCAAGTACAGGATGCTAATTGAAGTTTTCTTCCAGCTTTAAAATCCTGTGATTTTTGTGCTAGGTCAAATAACCTAACTAAATAAATCACACAGATCTCTAATACTGCTAGTTTTTCTTATATCTCGTTAGAGAAAGAATAAATTATATATTAATCTTTGGGGAGAAAAAAGAAACATCTCCCTCTTGTGTTCTTGGTCTAGTGGAAGAAACTGAGTACACCACTGTTTGGTTTCCAGGTATTATGTTGGGGAAATGGTCAGTTATCCGCTAAAACATATCTAACACATTGCTTGGTGGATGTGTCTCTTTTTGAAAGGTATCAAGTCTTCTTAGAAGGATGAATATTATGGTATCTTTTTGGCTTTCTCCACATCTCCATGTGGTCTGTTTGGGTACAAAGCCACCTGCCTGCACAGGCTACAGTTTGGATGAGCTAAGCCATCAGCATGTCCTGGGGTCATCTGCACTACTCACAATTACGCTGGGGTCACCTGGGTTAGACAGGAAGCCTGAAGTTTTAAACTGTCATTAGAATATTGCGTCCTGGTTTTAACAATACAGCAGGGCTTCTAATGATCTTAAAGGTAATTCACTATTCAGACCCCAAGCAAAAGATGCAAATGGAGCACTGAACGCTCCTTATTAAATACCCAGAGGCTACATCTCTGTACAATAAGTGGTCCAGGTCTTTTTAGAACATACTAATTAGATGAGCAGAGAATCAGAAAAATGCAAAACCAGGTCATGCAGCAAAAATACCGAAGTGTTTTTAAAACAGGCAGGGGGAGAGGGGTGAGGAAAGCATACCAAATAGTTTCATCCTACCATTATTAAAAATTATCTTCACAAGAAATTATCTATAATAAAGGAGCAAAATAAATCATGTCAGGTCACTATTTAGACTCACCCAAATTAGGGTAGATATTACTATTTTTTTAGATATTACTATTAAAGTTAAGTTTTAAGTTTATTGTCAGATATGCTTAACTGATGATACAATACTATGAATAATACATTAAGCAAAAGCCCAATCTAAAATTAAATTTGCCTTGGGTTATCGCCCATTTCTATAAACATTCAGAATTATTCTGGTTTATAAATGAAAACTAATATCAAGAAAATAGTTTCTTTTCCATGGGTTTTATTCTTTAGTTAGATATACAGTGTTACTAAACTAATACCACTGCAATTTTACAGAGGACCTGCCCCCAAAACTCAACTGTTTCTAGAAAAATGCACATAGAAATATGTCAATATGGAAATATTACGTTTGTCATTTAGAATGTATCAAAATTCACATAAATGATTTTTCATATGAAGTGCTTAGACAAGGTATGTTTTCCTTTCTGGTCCTTTTTAAAAAGTAAAGTCTCCTTAGAACCCTCGCATGGCAGGTCTGCAGAGCGGAGAGTCAAGCAGCATTATGTTCTGTCACGAAAAGCACTGAAATCCTCACCAAAATGTTGACAATACCACCCATGCGTTTGGAAGGTTTACTCCCCTCTCTTCATGCTCCTACCCTCTGACCATCACCTTTCTCTCTCATCATCCATAAAAAAAAGATGTGAACTACACAATAAGGGATAAAATAAATTAGGCCTCTGACATAAAGTTCTGTCATTTCATTTCATCAGATTAAAAAAAAATTTGGTTCAACAACACTCCTTTTAACACCATTGCAGGACTTTCTTTGATTTAACAATGTGTGACAGGGGGAAAAATACCCTTGATTGTCAAAATGGGTAGCTGGGAGTTGTTTTAGGATTTTTGGTACCAATCAGTTCCAAATTCAATTATTTCCATTTTATTAGATGAATGTCTTTTTAATGTGCTACATACATCTGGCCATCTATGTTAAATAATAAATTTGTACTCATTAAATTTTTTTTCATGTACATTCAACAACTTTAACATTCAATACAAAATAGCCAAAAGACAGATACCCAAAAGGAAGTTTAAAATCAAGCCATGACAACTTAAACTTCTGATACTTTTAAAGCACTGGACCTGGGTCTTCTTCTGAGCCCTGCTGTGTTATACCATACACCAGTATTTTGTTGTACAGCCTTGGGCAAGTTGTACCTCCAATCCAACTTCTCTCACCTATAAGATGAGAGGACTGACATGATGTTCCATAGTTGCTCAACATGTTCAGTATAATAAGGACTCTTTGATATTATGACAATGAACTGTATAATAAGTAGCCAAGTGATTCTGAAATGACCCTTAAACTTACTTAACTTCCTAAAACAAATCAGAATCATCATAACGCTAGCATCTCTGAAGCTGAAGTTGAATTACATGGCAAAGGAGACTGGGAAATTCTGGAGAAATAAGGCTAAAGAAGGGGTAGAGGTGGAGAGTAGTAGTGAATGATGTCCTTATTGCTAAAATAAATAAATAATAAAGAATTTTAAAAAAATAGTATTTCTCAACTAATAAACTGAATCCAAAAAAATGCAAAAGCACTGGAGACCAAATCTGTCTTTTCTGATTGAGACCTCAGTTCCAAAGAAATAAAGGCTCAAGAGAAATCTTTCTATCTATTCCATCACACTTATTTACAGCTGATTTGAGGATCCAGTTAGAGTTCTCATGCACAGATCTTCATATTTAGAAGGCTGTACCTGTTAAATGATGTATTTTCTAGTGTGCTGAGTAGTTTTTTTGGCAGAGTTGCTGTAAGTGAACAATAGTCGAAATATCACATTAACATCTTAATTATTATTAGAATGACTAAACAGATTAAGTATATTTTAATTTTCATTTAAAATACTTGGTTGTTTAATCAGGACTCGGTTAGGCTAGCCTGTGGTAAATACACAGGTAAATATGTACTTATACAGCTTCTGATCTTTAAAGGATATTACACACATGGAAATTCTGGCCATGTCCAAGAAACAGTAAACTTGTACTTCTATGGAAAGCTCCCATAAACTTTGATGCTGTTCCTTATTTCGATCCAGCACTTTTAAATCAGATACCCTGAAATAGCAGTTTTCCCTACACAAACCAGAAGTACAATAAATTTCAGTATGTGGTTTCTTTAGACACAGGCATACATTTTGCTGGTGTCTATGTCGTTTTAGAATAGTTAATTTGAAGATATTCAAATATTTTAAAATCATAAGTAATGTTTCCCAGAAAGATAATGGTGGCAATTCTGAAAACACAGGAAAGGTTTCATGGATTCATATTTCACAAATCCAAAATATACTTATTTTTCTGGCACTCTCAATAAAGGTCTTGAGTTTGATTGGATAGTGAAATATGCAAACTATCTTATGAATGTTTTTGCCCTCAAGAATGTATTCTAAATGAATTAGTCTTCCACAAATTAATGAATTCATATTTTAAGATGCATTTGCAAAATGTTCTATCATTCCAATGCTAATTTGCAACCTAGTTAAGAAATGTTAGCCTAACAGAAAAAAATTCTAATAGGGAATGAATGTCATGTTTGCACAGGAAAAAAAAGTGAATATAAAGCCCATATGTATTTGATTTGACAAGATTCTGCATTTAAGTGATTTTATTATCCATATTATTTCAAAAACCCAATAGCATCTAGATATACATTTAACTATTGAAACCCTTTACATGATGATTAAATTTTAAAACTCACATTGAATTACATGTAATTTCTAGAAATCAATTATAGATTAACAGGAAACAGTTAATATACTAATTACAGTAATTAAGAGTTGCCAATTTAATTATAGCTGGGGATATAAATGCTCTAACATTTGTTAAGAGTGTAAAAACCAAACCTTGAATGCACAGACTGTTCACAAACATCTAATGGAGACCTCCTCTACCTCACTGTACCTCTTTGCTGACATGACCGCTATGGGTTCAGATGGAAGAACTTGTCAGCAATCAGGCAGGAGGAGGCTAATTAGCTTGCAGGTTAATGAGTGTGATGGCTCTTGACAGCATTTTGTTTCAGCCTCTTCTGTATTTAAACAATAAATGATTACTTATATACAGTGGAGACAGTCTAACCATAAAAGCCAAGTGCATGTTCAGTGTTACAGATATAAAATCAAGTCCTTTGTTTCTAAATTTTTTTAAAATGTAAAGTTTGCATTA
Organism: Zapus hudsonius; assembly: GCA_004024765.1. Lineage (NCBI taxonomy): Eukaryota > Metazoa > Chordata > Mammalia > Rodentia > Dipodidae > Zapus > Zapus hudsonius. Next base: position 10,642 of record PVHP010014703.1, read on the forward strand.
TTTAGCTCTACTGTGTTATCACAATATGCTTGAAAGGAAATGGGCATTTTAAAATGTAATAAATATACTTTATGCAGAGGTATGCCCTTTGAGTTGAAAATTTCCATTGAAAGGGTGCCCAGTAGGCAACATAATTGGGCTGCTTAGTGATAATTTAAATATGGCAGCTTTTCAGTAATGTGAAGAAATTTCTTTTTAAAAAAAAAATCAAGGAAGAGTTTTGTCTTTTTTTTTTAATCCTAGGTTTCTCTCCATGTGCAATAGGTGTGCAAGGAAAACACAGAGGAATCTCTCTGCTTACTTTGCCAGTTACTAGGGATTTGAAAACAGGTGGTGAATTAAGGAAATAGCTCTATTGAGAGATTAACCCATTTCATCAGCCAGTGGAGAAGGAAATAAGAACATTTTTATAGCATCTCTAAAATCCATATATTTAGTATAACAGAAATGCCTTAATAAAAGCATTAAGAAAAGAAATAGTGAATACTTCATAACAGTTTGATTTACACTATAAAGTATCAAGTATTAAAATCTAAGTACATTGATTTTTATTTACATGAGGAGAAAATGTTATGTGTCCAGGAAAACCTTATCTGAGAATTAAACTGAACGTTAGCTGCATAATATCAAGGGAGGGTTATTTCAATTTAATATTCAGTGTTCCCCAGAAATTTGAACACAGACATGGAAGAAACACCTGCTGAGATTCACATGGCTTTTGAAATTATTTTGCATGCATGGAAATATTATTTGTGTACCTTCTCACTGCTACATGATGAACATTTGAATAAAATACAAAAGTAATAAAAATTTCAAATATGTATCTTTCTAATGTTCTTTTTTATGTTTAAAAATAAAAAGTATTATATCCATCACAATTATGGTAGCCAATAAATTCTGTGTTTAGTTGGTCATTTCCTTTAGTTATTCTGAATAATTCTTTGGGGTCAAAATAAAAGTACTTTCAAGTTTTTACATCACACATGTGCTACATATATATATATATATGTATATATATATACATATATATATATATACTCTGCAAAGTACCATGCCACAACATATGAAAGAGATTTATCTGTACCATACATGCATTCTTACACAACATACTATTATTAGTTATCTCACAGGCATAATCTGTATCACACAAACATTTAGCCTACTGTACATTTTACTTACATCCTTAAACCCATTCATACAAATCCTCAGGCTCCGAAGGTCACAATGCTGTGTTAAATCTAGGTAGATACACAAACACAAACTTTTCGTAAGTTTTAACACAACTGAACTTTAGGCAATCAAAAATTTCCTCCAAACTATTGTACCAATTCCAACCTAGTGACTTTTGGGTGTAGACTGACACCCAGTCAAAATCAGAACCTATTCTGCATGTATAAATGAGAATATTCCTTAGTCTGAAAATTATTTATAGAGATTTTTTACTACCCTTGTATACTGCAATGTTATTTCCTTTCCCACACACTAGCAAAGTCCATTTTCACAACTGCTATAAAGCGGCATGTTCACAGCTAGTAAAACAACTCAATAAATAGCCTCACGAAGCTATAGCTGTCTCATATCCTTTCCTCAATAAAAACAGAGGTGAACTGCTTATTTTCAGCAGCACGCTATAAGAAGACAGAAGCATTATGACTGCTCATACATTCTGACTATCATTTGCCACAAGCTATATCTGTCAGCATTAAATAAAGCTGCATTATAAATGTAAACAAAACACCCACATCTACAAAATGAGCTGTCCGCCATGGCTGTAGGCATGAATTGAACCCGCTTATTGACTCAGGGTTGCTCTTTTTATTTATTCTTTTACAAAGACATGCATTTACTTTACCCTACAAGCATGCTTGGTTTTGGAAAGGAAACTAGTTTTGTGCCAGACCAAAGAAGACCCGTTGACAAATGCTTAAATGCTCGTGTGTGTGTGTGTGTGTGTGTGTGTGTGTGTGTGTGTGTGAGTGGAGGCCAGAGGCTGATGTTGGGTATGTTTTTCAGTCCCTCTCCATCTTATTCTTGATACACCTAGATCTTACCAATTCAGCTAGTCTAGTTATCCAGAAAGTCCTGAGGGATCCTTATGTCTCTACCTCCCCAGCATTGGGTTGAAGTTTCACATTGCCACTCCTGGATTTTCTGTGGGTGCTGGGGATGGGAACTCAGGTCCTCATGCTGTGGTGACGAACACTTTAACCACTGAGCCATTTCCCCAGCACTCACAAATGCATATCTTAATAGAATGATTATTTGCCCAGTATTAAAAAGATTCATTTTTAAAAGATTATCTTGATCAAACTGTAAATAATCTGTGAACTCAGCCCTCTAAATATATATATTTATGAACTACAAGAAAATTTACCATCAAGACCAACACTTTATTTTCAAACATTTAATGAATGGAGTGGAAGGATCCTAACAATTATTTGTCCCACCTTTCACATCCAAGGTGTCATTGATAAAATCAACCTTACAGGAGCTGGGAGAGATGGCTTAGTGGTGAAAGACACTTGCTTGCAAAGCCTGCCAGTCCAGGTTTGACTCCCCAGTACCCAGGTAAAGCCAGACGCACAAAGTGATGCATGCATCTGGAGTCTGAAGTGGCAAGGGGCCCTGTCATGCTCATGCCCATTTTCTCTCTCAAATAAATAAAAGTATTAAACAAAAATAAGATAAAGTTAATCTTACAAGTAAGAAGCCAAATATGCAAACATTCCAATTATGCAGGACATAAAATTATGACATTAATTCAAGCTGCCATTTTTTTATAAAAAAATGAAAATGCCAATTGCAACCTGACTTTTGTACTTTTTTCATATATTTCAGGCTTGCTGCCAGTGGTCATAGTCATGGTGATAAATAAGAACACAAAAAGATAACAAAACTTAGTGATCTTTAAAACATTTTGCTAGCTTCTGTTTCTAAAATTCTGAGGTGTCAATAATTTTGAACTTCCGACAGTAAGTTTACATTTTCATGTAGATGGTTTCCAAAAAGCAAGAAGCAGCTTCCCCTGCCTCTGTCTGTTTTTGGTACTCTCCCTAAGTTGTTCAGGCTGGTCTCTGACTTCAGGGCCCAGGAGATCTTCTACCTTAACTTTCTGGGTAGCTGGACTATAAACTCCCAACCACTGTGTCCAGTTTCTTTTATCTTTATTATTGTTCTATGTCAGGGAATAAACCCATGGAAATGGACATCTGAAATACAGTTCCTCTGGATTCCTGAGGGTAATGGCTTTGATAATATTCTGACAGATGTACAACACATTACGGATTTAGTCTATTTCCAGAACAGGATCATCATCATGCCAAATCATGACAAATGAAGGTATGTTTGGAAGATATTCATTACAGACAGGGCCATAGTATACGTCTGTATTACCAGTACACATGCATTACAGGAAACATGACATGTGGCATTCTTTTAAACAACCTCAAAGGTTCTTCTGTGAACTTCAATTTCTCAGTTTTCTCTAGTAAACTGACTTATTTCTTTGGTACCCATGAAGACAGAACTATAGCACTGGCCTGAAAATAAGCTTTGGCAGTCAGAGACTACACTGTGGATCCCCAACGACAGATGCTCTGGGAGTAAGCAGAAACCAAGTACTCCAGAGAAGTTAGATTTCACTGTCACCTGTTGAGTAATTCAACAATCAACAGTCTAAAAGTTTATACTTTTGTCCCTAACTGCAAAATCACCCCATACACTAGAGTCTAGATTTTCAAAATAAGCAAAACACAATGGTTAAAATATTAACATGTACTGCCACAACTTATTCTTATGTAGGACATCATTCCCTATAAAAAGAAAGAATAAATGTCCCCTTGCTTTTCACTCCCATAGATGGATATTATTACTGTTTTTCCTTTCTAAAATAAGCTCGTTAACAAGAACTACAGGATTGCCTACAGCTGCTCTCCATTCGGCAGGTTGCATCATTGTTTCTGTTGTTCACAGAAAAAAAGGGAAATCAGTACAAAAATATAGTATGGAGTAATTAATGTATTGTAGTGTAGTAATTTCTACTTCCTATCTCCATTTAAATAAAATAAAGCTCAGTAATGCCAGCGTAAATCAGAGGGAGCCACAGGGGAGCCCAGCGAGGCATAGACATTAAAGCCAAACCCAAACCCTTCTTCACCCAAGCCACTACTATTATTACTCGTGCAAAGCAAATATTCAGCCTCCAACCTTAAATCATTTCAATTCCTATTTCCAAGTATAATTTAATCTTTTTCAGCGACACTTGATGCTTACTTCATCACAGCATAATGACAGATTAAAAAGTTGTTGAATTAAATATTAAAGAGGACTTCAGGCAGTTCTGCATTTTTAAGGAATAACACAGATTGGGGATGAAATGAGAAGCCCAAATGCATATTTTATACCAAAAGGAAAGAATACATACATTTTTCCTCCAGGCCACCCACTTTGTAATAAAACACAGAGCAGGTTTTTTACTTAGTGGGTAAAAATGTGAAATAGTATAAGCTTCCTATACTGTGACAACATACAGTGATTTCAAAGCTATTATGCAGGAATATGATTTTGGGGTATTTTATTTAAATATTTTGAAAATAATATTTATAACATTTTTGCATTGATTTAAATTTTTCCCAATTTGTGGAAATCTATTTCAGACAACCTCACAGATGACAGTATCACAAGCAAACTATTATGTAAATGCTTTTATGATGCTAACTGTGCTGAATGGATGGGGGAAAGAAAAGTTGAGCTGTAACTGTAAATATGGTGACCACTAAGATGAATGGAAGGTTGGGCCTAGTTTTGTAAGTTCCCACTGCATAATGTAAAATTAAAGATGAAATGTAGGTAAAAGTAGTACTTTCACTCTTAATGGAAATACAGTGAAAAAGAAAACACAAAATTCTGAAAGTTTATATTTAGGAAATACATACACAGAGACACACATAATTAAAAATCTAGCCCCCCCAATTATCACTAAATTTGGTATACGTTTTTAATCTTGTTTTAAAAAAAAAACAAATCCCCACTCCAGGCTTAGAAGAAAATAAACTTTAAGATTCTTGTTTTATTGTGAACTCAAAGCAACTGGGAAAAATAAACTCCATGAATATTTTATTCTATTTGTACAAAAACAAATTGTAATCTTTCTACACACATGCATATTGTAATAATTTGTATCCTGGACTGCTACAACAATTATTTAAAGTAATATGAGTTGATTTTTCTCTGCTTTTTCATTTCACTTATCTGTTTCTAATGCTGCCTATTTGATTGGACCATATGAAATTGCCATTTTGTAGTTAATGGGGAGGAGTGTACCAACAGCCTGTGATGATTTTAGAAAGTTGTCCTTTATATATTTCTACTAGAGAAAAGGTTATCTGCAATAGTATGTCTTTAGTAATTAGAAGTGACATAAAAAGTATGTACTATACACAGTGATCAACATTTCCTTATAGGCCAAAGATTCAAAATAGTTCAATTTAGAACAAGTGCATAGTACAAATGTCAGATGACAGTATTAAATATTTCTAAATAATACATTTTAGTTCATAAACAGGAAGGTACAAGGCTGGTTTCTTCAGATTATTATGGTTTTGGCTATAAGAGGGGTAAATGCCATCATGGCTGGCGGCCTTGAAAGGACGAGCTAATTCCTTTTGGAAAAATTTTCAGTGTGATTGCTTCCTGGCCAAGTGTGGCAAGTAAAATCGATGACTTTAAAGAAAAACACAAACTATTACCAGAGAACTGTTTTGCACTTCAAAAGAGGAGCTAGCTTCCTGAAGTTTCTTTTCTAACCTTTCCAGATCTGTGTTCTGTTGCTCTGCTCACAAATATAACGTTCTAATCCCATACAATTAGATGCATGAGCTAGTTACTCCAGCTGATCATCTCCAAAGGTACAAAAAGAACAGAGGAAAGAGACATCCTCCCTACCATCCCCAGTACTTCTTGAAAGCAGCAAAATCGTTAGCAGGGGGAGGGAAAACATGTCATAGGCAATTTTTCCATGGTTTCCATATGTAAATCCTGAAAAGCACAATATCTCAATTTTCTGGAATGTTTTCCAACCAATAATCATGAAGTAATAATTCCCTACCACCTAGGATGTGAGCACTCAACAAATGTTTGCACAAATAAATTCCTTGTGGAATTCTCTACATAATTCAGTCTCCCATTGAAAAAACACAACCATTAAGACAGGATGCCTTAGAGCCAATTACAGTAGGGAAGCCTCCCATAAGATGTTTCAAATGCATTTCACTACGCATGGTTTTCTTTTTGTGCTTTTTGATTTAATATTTTTCCCTCTCCTCAACCACCACTTTCCGGGGATGTCCTTGTTTTGTGGCTGGTTTGGAAAAAAAAAAATTTTTTTTTTTAATGCAGTCCTCAGGAGATACTCCCCTAGGCAGCAGCCTTGTGATCAGGAATCCGGGGAAGCACCTCTGCAGAGGCCAGGCCACTGATGGAGGTGTGGAGAGGGAGAGGAGAGGGAGAGGGTCTCACAGGTGGCGGGGACCGGCCCCAGCCCGCACGGCCCCGCAGGCTGCCGCGGGAAGCGGCCCATTGTTCTCGGCTCGCAGCCCCGCCCGCCCGCGCCCGCTGCCGGGATGAATGCAAATGCAGCGGCCCGCGAGGCCGGCGCCCGCTCTTCGGGCTTCCTTTCGCGCGACACTTAACGCAGGAATATTAACTGGAGGAAAGCAGCATCACTACAGGGGTGGAAAATCAGCCTGTCAGGGGCGCGTTGCGAATGCCAGGGCGAGCGGAGCGGCTTCAAGATGCCTTTCATCAAGGTGATTGAGAACAAAAAACTACCGGGCAAAGAAAACTCGGGCTTCTCCGGAGCCCCCCGCACGGCCTTCTTTGATCGCTCTAGAGAGAGAGACCTCCGAACACGTCTGCGTGCAAAATCCGGGATGAGAGCAAGGAAAGAGAGGAGGCGTGTGTGTGTGTGTGTGTGTGTGTGTGTGTGTGTGCGCGCGCGCGCGCGCGCCCGGCTGGTGCGCGTACAAATGCGCTCCCACCCCATACGTGTGCAGACCGGACGCCCTTGGATTTGCAGCCTTCAGCCAGGGACCAGGGGACACACACCTCTCCACTTCAGTGAGTCACTCCAGGAACCACTGGAGGTCGTAAGCCTGAAATTAAGGCCCGCTTCCCAGGGGATGCTACTGCGCTCTCTCTGCTCTGCGATAAGGTCCCAGCTTTATAACACTGTGACTTCAAGTCCAACTTAGTTAAGTACAGTTACAGACGGCATGACTCCCCCCCCATAACCTGCTTTAGGCAAAAAGACTTAAAAGTCAAAATTAAAACTTAAAATGCCAAAAATGTATATCGTTTGCAACTTTAACTTCAATTTCTGCATGTTTTTCAAAAACACCTGAGAAATTGACTTCCCAAATCTATATGCAGCCTGACCTAAATGACCACCCAACTCTGCTTATACTTTTCAAACTCGTGTACTGTCTTAAGAATTAAGAATTTCTGTTTCAAACATACACATCTATTTACTTAGGTTTATTTAGGCTTAAACAGATGATAAATTTATGAATAAATTCTGATCAATTACATGAAAGCTGCATTTTTACAATGACAATCAAATCTAAAACTTCCCTAAGTTTTTATACAGTTTAAGAAATGAAATACAAAAGAAAACAAAAAAATGGTCATCAGGAAATTAAATACAATCAAAACCATTTTTTTAAATCCCTCAATAAAACAGGATAGTTGCTGGTCTGAAAGAGTGGAGGGAAGTATGAATCAATCCGTATCTCTCCCCAAAATGCCATCAAATGAATGCTGGAACAGCATGTGTACTTCCTCGGCTCTCACATAACAGTGACTTAATCTTTCATGTTCTCACTGAATTCCTCCACACAAAGGGGGCAATTGAATGCTACAGAGTAACCTTACACACATTTGTCTACTCAATGATTGAGAACTAAATCCATCTGAGTGTCTTTACCAGCTTAATTAAATATATGCACAGCAACTAAAAAGGATACCTTTAGCTATTCAATATACTACAAAATGGACATGCAGATCAAAAAGGTTTACTCTAGACAGGAAGCAGCCCGTCAGACCATCATTACAAATTAAAGGTATTATATTCAAATCATCTTTAATCTCTTAAAAATGAATAACCCTTCCCTGCACATTAAGTCATTTTTCTCTATAGAGGTAACATTTCCTTTATGTCTAATACACATACCCCTTCATCAGGCTACGGTTCTCTATCACTCCCACTGTAAGTCAACATGCTCTCCAAGTTTGGGCTCCTCTTTTCCTACATGGCATAACTGACTCCATGTATTTCAGCAAAAACTCCTGGGTTTAAAAAGAGAAAGAAACCAGGTGTGGTGGCACATGCCTTTAATCCCAGCATTTGGGAGGCAGAGGTAGGAGGATTCTTCTGAGTATGAAGCCAGCCTGGAGCTACAGAGTTCCAGGTCAGCCTGGGCTAGAGTGAGACCTTACCAAAAACCAAAAGAAAGAAGGGAAAGAACGAGAGAGAGAAAGAGAGAGAGAGAGAGAGTTCACACACTGATTGCATACTGTTACTCTCAAGTCTCATTTTACTGCACTAAAATTCTTACTGGCATTCTGTAGTTAGTAATTTCTGTACTAACAAATACTGCTTTGTATCCAGTCATTAGATATGGTAAACATAAGGTAAATTCTCCCTTAAAATCCCACGTGTAAGATTATCAATTTTTTTGTTTGTTTTTTGAGGTAGGGTCTCACTCTAGCAGCCCAGGCTGACCTGGAAGGAATTCACTATGTAGTCTCAGGGTGGCCTTGAACTCATGGTGATCCTCCTACCTCTGCCTCCCGAGTGCTGGGATTAAAGGCATGCGCCACCACGCCCGGCAAGATTATCAATTTTGAATCAGGGTTGTGAGTTTGAAGCCAACCAGAACTTGACTACAGTTTGAGACCAGCTTGACCCTGCCTGAAAAAGAAAATAATTTTAAAAGATATCAAAACTGATATAATTTTTTAAATACACCAAATTTAGTACAGACACACACAAAACTATACAAAACCAAATTCCCTTGAGATACCCGTGTGAAACCTGCAGCTTACTGATTTGACTCCTGGCATGTGCTATTAAACTAGCAAACATGCTGACCTGTGTGCAAAGGCAGAACCGTGCATGTACAATATAAAGTGAAAAAAAAAGCTTCAAAATGACTGTTTAAAACTGTAGGCTAGAAAACCTTAAAATACAGGCAAACACTCCATAGTTTATTTGAAATTGGCAACTACAATTTAACAAGCTATTCTAACAAATGATTAGCATAGCGTGTGCTTTTCTTCAGCCATCAATTATGACACAGGGTAATGTGGGGCACAACTTGAGTGTCAAATTACAATATGCTATACAAAACCACTTTGCAACACAGCTTTGTTTGCTTAGCAATTACAACAGAGCACACTGCCCTGCATGAAAGGAATTGGTCAGAACTGTTTATAAGAATGAACGCAAATGTTTATATATTTATATTATAAAGAATTAGTTGATAATTTTATAAAATTTCTTTTTAATAAAATGGCTGGGCTATTTATCTCATGCTGATTTTAAAATGTACAACTAACCAGAATGATCCGAATCTTTTTCTTCTTAAAATAAGATTAATCCATGATGTATGAAATAAAACAGAATAGTACTTTTTCAAAATCGAAGTCTGGGAAGTCTTTTCACTGATTTGTTCACTGACAAAATTTGAAATTTAAAAAATTATTTTAACTGCTGGTATAGTAAATCTAAATTGAATAAAATCTGTAATCATTTTGAAGATACAGCAGTATGCCTCCATATAATTCTCAACAAGTCAAACGGGTTTAAATATAAAATACACAAGTATAAATTCAGAGATTTGGTTCAGGCTGTAATTTTTACATGGCAACCAATGTTTAAAATACTTGATCTAGCAGTGTTGAAAATGAATAAAGGTTATCTGTCTTAATTGTAGGAATATCCATTAATTCATAAAACTCTTGTGTGAATAAATACTTAATGAGAAAAGGGAAAAAATACACAAAACAGTTTTTATGCTGTTTTTTCCGTTCTGCTGCTGTCCTTTCTCCTGCATTTGCCTAAAGGCTCTCAGTAAATTACACTCCCAGTAAATGACTGTAATTTACCCGTTGAATTCCCTTGTTCAGGAAAAGCACAAAAACACATTCCAGCATTTCCACAGCTCAAATTTACCATCCGGGATGTCAAGAACAATCCATGGGCAGTAATTTGAAACTGTTTGAACCTTCAAATGAGGGAAATTAGAAATGTTTTGAGAGCTAAGATTTTCAGTGAGGAGATAAAAACCTGATAAAAATCTGTAACTGTTCTGTTCCTTCCTTCCCCCTCCCACATCAAAGTCAGAGGCCTAAATAATCCACAGTGGGTTCTGAGACAGTGCTATAGAAGACAGTACCAATGAGTCAAAGTTACACTTACAAGGTCAATTTTCATAATATGCACTGCATTAATGTTGTGTTTAATGCTAAAAACACAGTCTCAGTTTTTTTAATCACAGCTGTCTCCTTGTATATTCTCTGACCATCACTCAAGATAACTTTCTCAAATACAAGGTACATAAAGTTATGAAGTTATGAAGACTCAGAGACCCCCAGCAGTCACAATTACAATTATTTGTATAATCAAGAAAAAGGAACTTCCAATTTAGTTGAATTTCAACATAAAGAAATTCCATGCACAAAAAATGTAAATATTTACATGGGAGGATTTTGAATTTTATCATTTCATATTTAACGTATTCAACACAGGCCAACATATTCATATATTTTTTATCTTCTCTCTATTTTCTCTTTCTCCTTCTCACTCCTTCTCTCCTTCTCTCTCTCCACCTCCCTCTCCCCAGTTAAGACCATTCAATAACCAAAACAGCCTATTTCACTCTGTCTAAAGGCAGGTTTTCATATGGCCAAATGGTTATAAATCCTCATTATCCTAAATAAAATTACAGCACTTTAAACATTTCCAGGGAGAACATTCTCTCTTCTAAACAACTACCTTAGCGAGTAATAGGAAGCAATATGGTTGCACTTGTGTCACAGTTGGAAGCCTTTTTAAACTGTCACCCTGCTAGCAAACTGATTCTACATATTAAAATGAATGTGTTGCTTATTTCAAGGAGAAAAATCATTTATAAAATCAAGGCTATTATTAGGATTTTGTGACTTACTTCCTCTTTAAAGCGAACTAAAAGCACAAATGACAATAATTTATCTATGCTCACCTACCTTCACTCTCTGGTCAGTGGGTTGGTCTTAGAAGGAAAGATAGTCACAGACAATGAGGTTTTTGCCTATTAGCATTCAATAACCAAAGCAGCCTATTTGCCCCAAATATTTCTAATCACAAATTATATAGGAACAAACTAAGTTTCCCTTTTAGTGTAAAAGATGAAGTCTTCACAAATGTCTCTAACTAAATTATAGGTTTTTATCAAAAAGTATGTATTTTTACCTACTTTATTAGGTTATTTGAAAAGCACATCCTTTACCCAATAGTTGATTCAGGCATCAAGAAGTACTACTACCATTATAGTGGCTGTGTAATGACTGCCACACATTCATAGTTTAGACCCATTTACCATCAGATCTAAGCTGGGTATGTGGGCCAAACTTCCTGTTACACCCTAAAGTTCAAAGAGAAAAATGAATGATAAGCATTTCCATTCAGTGGGCAAATGAGAAGACTGTGCTCACGCTTCTATTGGAAGTAATACAACTTCTCTAAATGCTCTATATCTGGAAATATGATAGCCCTCTAATGCTTGCGTTTCATACAAATGATAGAAAAAGTTACTCTTTTCCAAATAAAGGATTATAGCAGGACATGGTGGTATACATCTATAATCCCAATGTGTGGGAGATGGAGGCAGAGGCAGAAGGACTGTGAGTTTGAGGCCAACTGGGCTACAATAAGTGAGATCCTGTCAAAAGAAAAAAATTTTTTCAGGGTAGTACTTTCTATCGAATGGTTGCTTTGATTATTTATAAAACACTCCTTGTGGATTCTTCAGCATTACTTTTGTTAGCAATTAGCATCAATGAGTTAAGATTTTTACAATCTTAGCTTTTCTTGGATGTGGAACATGCATTCCATTCAACGAGTATCTCCTGTCACTGCGTACTACCATGCTGAAGTGGGACAGGCAACTGGTAATAACACAATTAACTCCTCAACCAAGACAGTGTATGTTCTGTTGTTGTTCTTGATTGAAATTTTTTCAGCTAATTTCCAGACAATTACATTATCTACTTCATAATTGCAAACCTGGATGAATTGTTTCTAAAAGTTACATCAGGGTTCATGCCAATAGAACCTATGAATGCATAAAAGCTCCTGTTTCTAATGTCACTGTTATCAAGCCAAAAACAATTACACTCCTTTGAGTTATGGCAACCAATAAACTTAGATAATCACCATATGCAACACAACATTTTGGCACTTGAACTTAAAAAAACTCTTGTAGACAACTATAGATTGCTTCTGATGCAGAAGCACTCTTGTCCTACCCAAGGCTGCCAATAGGAATGCCAAAGCTGCTACATACTACACATCCTAGTAATGCTGTCAGTAAATGGCACATTCACACAGCCCCCAATCCTCTCTTCCCAGGCATGGTCTTCTCCAGCTGCAGCTTAATTTCCTGTGACTTGCCTAATTACTGTAATTAAGGATTAATTGCCATTAATTATTCACACATAAGCTCATCGCAAATCATGGGGTAAATGTCTTATGAAAGCTGCCATACAAGCCATGTATAAACACACTGGGATGCTTCAGGCAGGCGAATCTATCACTCAGCCCTCAAGCAAATCTCTGTGCTTCTCTTACAAAAACAGCTATAACTCTCAGAAACTCGACAGTCCTTTCAGGTAAGCATTAGGTTACAAAGCATGTTTTCCTGTGGAAGCCACAACGGTTTTATTAGTACTATAAATGCTGTTTTATCTTTCCAACTGCTATTTTTATGTTTCCATTTTTATTCTACAGTGCTCAGTTTAGGACAACCACTTGCTTCAAGGAGGAATGTTTGCAGTTGCTACTTTTCCCATCACAGTTTGAAATAGTTCCATGTGGTTTACAGCATATGACCATGCAACTGGGATCAGCATGCAAAGAGAGGGAGAGAGGGAGAGAGAGAGAGAGAGAGAGAGAGAGAGAGAGAGAGAGAGAGAGAGAGAGAGAGAGAGAGAGAGATAACAGATCAGTGATTCTACTGGGTTGGAATTTGGTTTTCAAAATTCACATTTTTCATCCTTGGTATAAAAAAAGCTATAGCACAATGTATTTTAATTTTTGCCAAAGCGTTCCTTATAAGGTAAATTACCAGTTTCGCCATGCAAGTACCACTGACAAAAATGACTGAAAAGGTCAGGGAAACAAAAGAGCCTTGTATGAATCACTTTTGTGTAAGCTGGATTCTCTGTTTTCATAACAGCTGGTATTTTCACAATTACAAAATATACACCTCATTCCTTTGCCAAGTTAGAAGAGAAAGTGTAGCTCCAATTATTTCTAACAGACCTTGAGCTAATGAGAGAACTTCTAAATCTCTTCGTCTAGAAATAATACTCCAAACATCCTTTTCTGGTTATCTACTTTTCCAGTGGTTGAAAAACCTACAATAATTTGCTTCAACAACAGAATGAACTACTTACTATATATGTTTTTTTCTTTTCTTTTTGGTTTTTTGAGGTAGGCTCTCACTCTAGCCCAGGCTGATCTGGAATTCACTATTAGTCTCAGGCTGGCCTCAAACTCATGGTGCTCCTCCTACCTCTGCCTCCTGAGTGCTGGGATTAAAGGCGTACACCACCACGCCCGGCAATATATGTTGAAAGACAGACTGTATCAACAGTATGTATTATCACTGCCCTAGGAAATTTAATTCAAAGTAGACAAAATGTTGTTCTAATTGTTATGTTAGTTCTTTTGGTAGCAAATTAATGCATGAAACATTTTCATTTTAGTACACTGTGTCTTGAGTTAACATTTATGTAAATGGACCTTATGGCAGATTCCTATGTTTCAAATACTCCTCTAAAACAATACTTCTTTTAAATACATCATCTAAGAGTTCTTTTCCCCATGTCCTATATTACTGTAGCGATACAGCAACTAAAACATTTTTACAATTTTAAAATCTAAATTCAAAATATACTGCATGAATAACCTCAGACCATAATTACATTCAAGCAAAAAGTCAACTAAGTTTATAGGGCCAACAGCTATCCAAAACTGAAAAAAAAAAACATGTAAACAACCTTTCTAAATTCTGGAAAACATATATTCTAGTCATAATTTTAGTCAAGTTTTAAGAGAAAAAATAAGTTCCATCATATTCTTTGATCCTAATACATTTAGAAGGGGCATGTATGATGTCGGCAGTGACCAGAGAGATGTCTCAGTGGTTAAAGGTGCTTGCTTGCAAAGCTTGATCCCTGTTAGATTTCCCAATACCTACATAAAACCAGATGCACAATGTGGCTTACACTTCTGGAGTTCATTTGCACTAGCATGAGGCCCTGGTGTGCCCATACTCTCTCTCTCTCTTTCTCTCTCTTGTTCTGTCTTCAAATGTAGAAACGAAAATGCCTTTTGAAGAACCCACCTGACAAATACTTAGCTTCCCACTTGATGAAAAGAAACAGGATTAGAGACCAGATAGCTGACCTGCAAGACTAGAGATTCAGCCTAGCTCTTATACATTTAACTTCTGTTACCCTTTCTATGAATGAGAATTACAGAAACCAACTCAAGTTCCTCATCTGAGACCCAAGTCTTTCTCTAACATTAGATTTCTTAACATAGAATACTGCTTGCAAGCCCTAAAGTGTTTTCACTGCTGAATTACATATGCAATCCAAAACTGTGGTATGAAGCCTAGTAAATATTTAACATTAAAGATGAGTCTCACAAATCCACTCATTTGGGCCACCCCTTCCTGCAAAGGCATGAAAGTAGAAAAATAAGATTTTTGAGGCTTGGTAAATCTGGACTCATATTCTTGCTCAAATAAGAATTGCTATATAACTAATAATACAAAAATCAAAAATTAAGTCAACAGTAAAATGTGCAAAAATTGATTTTGGTGAAATATATAATTATGTTGTGGTAATGATATAAAATTAAATCAGTCAGCATTTTAATCTACCTGGAGTTCAATGTTTTAACTTAGCTATCCGTTTACCCAATAAGCCCTGAAACCCTGCCCTGGAGTCAGCAGTCAGTGACTCTACCATCCCAGCACACAGCTTCAACATCAATGTCCTCTAATTAATACTTCCCTGTTTTTGTCACCTTGCCTTGATGCCAGCTGCCAAGCTCTACCATGTCACTCTCCATTTATGGACTCCCAAGTCCCCTGATCTGGCTAATTAGGGTTTATGTGTTAATTGGGGTAAATACAAAGATGGGAGTCACAAGCACAAATTTCAAAGCATGGCCATAAATTGAAGAGCTGATGAGCGGGAAAGAGATGCCTTCATGGAACAAGTGTCTGGTTTACTTCATTATCAGGAAAGATCCAGACTTTCCTACAAAGTAACACTCATAAGGATTTTTTTTAAGGGCTTAATAAATAGAACAGTATTGTGTTTGTATTTTTCAGGATACAGCGAGAGAGCTGTGACCCATCTAATCCTACCATCCGACCGTAGGCAGATAGCTGAGATCCTGGCAAGAGATGAGCCACCACAGTCATATTGTGGAGGACCCATATGGGACCCCACAGAGAATGACTGGACGAACAAGGGACCCACAGCCACAGCCATTCAATCAACACAGGATAAGTAAGCCAGGGTGACAGAAACCAACAATTTTCGACACAAAGACCCCTAAACTCACAACATTAAAGCAGCCTTAATACTCACCCACCACGACTCAGGGAACTGAGCGGGAGAGGGGGGTGGACAGATTGTGAGAACCGTGGTGGGGGAGACTATCCAGAGGCATGGCACCCTTCAGTAACAACACACTTGGGCCAGGAGAACCGGGCTGAGTACTAGGCTATCCATGGTCCCCTGCCACAAGGACGGATCCAGACGGCCCACGGAGGAGGATATCCAGCTGATTGGGGATGGGGAGGGAGGCTTTGGGGAATTGGGGATAACAACTCATTGTCTGCCCACTAAATAATGTAATTCATTATGGACAATAAATATTATATATATATATATAGAACAGTAACATTAAGAAAATTGTTCTGCAGCAGTAAAATGCACAATGTACTTAAATTCAGTTTAAGAAAGCCTAACTCTCTTCTTTTTGAAAATTTCTAGAACTATTTCTATTCAAATAAGATGGTTTATTTTCACTTCAATAAAAAGAAAACATGGGCTGGAGAGTTGGCTCAGAGGTTAAGGCACTTGCCTCCAGTGCCTAAGGCGCCGGGTTCAATTCCCCAGGTCCCATATATGCCAGACCCACAAAGTGGTGGCCCTGGTGCTCTCTCTCTCTCTCTCTCTCTCTCTCTCTCTCTCTCATCTCTCTGCTTAATAAAAAAAATAAATATTTAAAAAAAAAGAAAACATACACTTTGAATTTAATTTTTACAAAAAAAACTAAAAGAAATTCAAGATTTGCAAATCATGTCATGTGATTTAACTGAGAAAAATGACATTTTAATTAACATTTTAGATATAGTAATACATTTTCTGCTAAAATAACTGGATTTTTTTTGTTTTTGTTTTTCAAGGTAGAGTCTCGCTCTAGTCCAGGCTGACCTGGAATTCACTATGTAATCTCAGGGTGGCCTTGAACTCACGGCAATCCTCCTACCTCTGCCCTCTGAGTGCTGGGATTAAAGGAGTGCGCCACCATGCCCGGCTCTAAAATAACTTTTTAAAAAGAATATTTTTATTTATTGATTTGCATGTGTGTATTGGTACACCAGGACCCCTTGCTGCTGCAAAGGAACACCAGATGCTTGTGCCCTTTTTTTTTTTTTTTCCAACTGGTTTTACATGGGTGCTGGGGAAATGAACCCAAACTGGTAAGCTTTGCAAACAAAGATCTTTTAACCACTGAGCCACCTCCCTGGCCCTAAAAGATAACTTTGGTTTAGAATTGATTACTAAAAATTGCAGGATTCTCTGAACACTGTACAGAATAGATCTCAGATGTTTATCTTGGATGCCAGCTAGCCTGAAATGACTTTAGAAAGAGAAGACATGATTTCTTGTAGTGGTCAGAATATGCCAGGTATGGTGGTTCGTGCTTGTAATCCCAGCACTCAGGAAGCAGAGGCAGTAGAATTCCTACTAATTCAAGGCCAACTTGATAAACATAGGGAGTTCCAAGCCAGCTAGGACTACATAGAAAATCCCTCAAGAAAGAAAGGAAAGAAGGAAGACAGAAAGGAAAGAACAAAGGGAGGGAAGGAAGGAGTGAAGAAAGAAAAACAGGAAGGAGAGAAGGAATGAAGGAAGGAGGGAAGGAAAGAAGGAAGAAGGGAGAGGGAGGGAAGGAAGAAGGGAAAGAGAGGGAGGGAAGGAAGAAGGGAAGTATGTAAAGAGGGGGGAGGAAGGGAAACAGAGTTTATTGCCCACATGTACCAAAATCTTTACCAAAGCATTGTCAATTAGAGATATCGCTTTTCCTGGTGAGGAGGACAAAAATTAGGTAACAAAAGTGAAAGAACTGATAGTGTCTTCCTTTGTCATTTTGCTTTTATTTGAAACGAAAACGATTCTCACACCTGATCATTCATATCTAGTTGACAAAAAATATGAGTGGATTAATTTATTTGTTCCACCTGTTAACAACTACCAGGAATTAATAATGTCAGCCAGCAACATCAGTGGCTACTAAGAACACTCCTTACATTCTCACTTATAGCTTGCAAGAGGCTTTCACATATGTTACTTGGAGCTCAGGTGACTAACAAAAGTTGGATAACATGTAAATGTATATCTAAAGATTTTTCGAAAAAGGTACCCAAACCATTTGCAGATAAACCAGAACAATAGCAATTCTAATTTTTTTATAAAAATCATGTAATAATAAAGGTGCTGAAAAATAAAATCGATGTGATGCTTCTCAAAGGATCTGTTCAAGTAAGAGCTTTATACTGATGAAACCAGTATATCAATAATCCTCAATCTTTTAAAAAAATAATAATCCTCAATCTTTCCTTCCCTTTATTCAGGTGCATTTAATCTACAAAATCTAGTCAGTAGTCACTCTTCAAACAGATGACAGCTTATGTGTTCCTTACGTCAACTTCATGTTTGTTTCAGGACTCAGACTTCCTTTAGTATTTTCAATTCACTTGCCACAATTCTGAAAATTAATCAACTTTTTCAACAAACAGGAAAGACTTTAGAATAAACTAAAAACCTGTTCTATGAACCATAATACCAAAAGTGAAGCTGAAGGTGGTCACACACCTTCAGAGTCTTATAAACATTTTCCAGGAAAGTTGTGGCAATAGTGCTTAAAATTTCAGGAATATGTGAAATACACAAAAAATTTCACTTAACTTTTTCACCTGCTTTTAGTGATATTATCGCTCAAGAAATATATTTTAAAAATACTTAAAAAAATCACATAAAAACATCTGAGACCCAAATTAGAAAATTATACCAACTTTGCATAACTTTTTCAATAAACTTATAGGACAACTTAAGTGAAAGTTTAACTGAAAACAACCAAGCTAATTTCTACCAATCCATCCATGAGAAGCAGTAAGAAACAAAGAAATGCATATGTGAACATCACCAGCATCCAAATGAGTTTATTGTAGGACTCTTTAAAGCACATCTGATCTTGGCTCCAGCCTGTAGTCTACCTTTCAACTTGCAAATGACAGTGTCACCAAACACTGTCCTTCCATCAATCAAGCTGGGTCATGAATATACAAAAGGCAGCAGAGAAGCTGGCTACCTCCTGCAGTTCAACTTGGCCTAATTATCTAGGCCTTTCTTTTGGTTATAGTCTGAAGGGTATACACCCAGTCAGCTGCTGGGCAGCCGGAGGCCTAATCAAGAGAGGTTATGCATACTGACCCTTATATGGACATCCAATGCAAGTTAAATGTGAGCACCAAATGTCATCTTTCTTATTCATCATTATGAAATTTCCCTCCCCTTTCGAAATACCAATCTGCTGCCATTTTCAGACACTCCTCTTACCCCCCTCCAAGCTGTCATCTCACAGTGCTGCTGCCAGTTGAGTGAATTAGCATTCTAACTGATGTGCTACTCTTCTCAGACAAATCCTTGCGCTGCGTTAACTAATGACTTCTCTACAGAAAAAGGAACTGATAGTCAACCATTGATAAAAGAGGTTGCATTGCCACAAATCACAACTTGCCATAATGGCAGCAAAATCAGAAAAAAAAATTACAATTGTCCACTTTCCCTTCTCTTTCTTTCTTCTCTCTCTCTCTCTCTCTCTCTCTCTCTCTCTCTCTCTTTCTTTCTTTCTTCTAATTGAATGACCAAAAAACAACCAACACCACCAAATAGGATAGAAAATAGCTAGTCATCTGCATTTGGATATGATGAAGAATTTGAACCAAGACAATATATTAAACATAAAGGATCGGTGGGCATGGAAGGAAGGCAAACATGAAGAGACAGTCTCACACCTCATCAAACTGAGGGTGGAAAAGATGGCAAACTGCCCCAATGTCCAGTGCAGTTCCCTACAGTGACAGGTGCTTACAAACTGTTGCTAAGGATGGTGAAGTTAACAATGACAATACAGAAGATCAAATATAAATTAACTAGGACAGCAGTGTGGATGGGAAAAATGGGTCCTACAGATACAATGGGACATGATCTGTGAAGATGGAAGTAAAAGAGTTTCTACTGGGATGCAAAAGAGAATATGTTTGTAAAGAGAAAACTGAGGAGAGATTTTATAGAATGTATATGTGTACATATATGTGTATATATTTTTTCTCAGTTTTATGCACCTACATAGCTCATTGATGTAAACAGCAAGGAGCTAATGCCATCTGATGACTGAAGATAATATGATTTATAATCCTACAAGTTCTAGGAGGACTAAAGAGTCCTACCTGGATGAAAATGCCAGCCCAAATACTTCCATCTAAAATAGGTAGAGATGGGTGTGAATAGGAGAAAAAAATTCTCTCAGTTAAATGTGAAAGTACTGAATATTACACCTATTAATTTTATTAATATTATCTGATTTACTGGCTTTTGAAGTCAATGTGGACCCACTAAACAAATGATTTATTAAAAGCCTTTCTGTGCCAGCCCCATAGGACCTGTATGTGAGTCCCTGTTCCTGTCCTCAAGATGTTTCTCACTGGAAGGCAGGCATACACAGAGAAAAAATAAAATAACAACACATTTATTTTTTAATATTTTTATTTATTTTCAAGAAGAGAAAAGGAGGGGTAGGGCACGCCAGGGCCTCTAGCTACTGCAAACAACACAACATGTAAATACACTGCATTTGCAAACAAAGCAAGAAACATCTTTGTATTCTTTACATTATTATATATATATATATTTTGGTGTTGTTGGGGATGGAATCCGAGACCTTGCTGAAGACTAGGCAAATGCTCCACCACTGGGTTACATGACCAGACCTAATTATACTCAAACAAATCATAATTAATAATGGCACATATAAAAGCCAAGTGAGTAACAGAAAAAATAAGTTTTCACATTTGCAGAAGAGTTATCCTAAACTAAGGACACAGCATACTGATTAAGGAAAGCTATGAAACATCTCTAAGAACTGGGAAAATGCTACAGAGCAAAGTTTTTTGTGTTTACAAAAAATAAGTATTTTTTAAGCTAAGTCATAAAGCAGAAATTATTCAAGTGTTCTTAAGAAAGGAAAGTAGACCTGTCTGGGTAGGACATAGCTTTTATGTGAGAGTGGTAGAAGCTCTGTGTTCTCTGAGTCTTCAAACTAGATTGGGGGTATACTTATATGCTTTCCTTCAAAATTATATAATCTACAATTCTTTAAAATCCTCTTATCTTGCAGTGTTATACCTTATTTATCTGTATATTAGTATCTAACACAGTCCTTGGCATATATTTAGTACTTAATAAGTGGTGGCTGAAATGAGGCTATAACTCAGTAATAGAGTGCTAGGGAGGGAAGCAAGAAGGGGGGATTTTTTAAAATTGGTAACATAAGCTAGGTACAATGTCCAAGCTTGCAATAGCAGCTAATTGAGAGACTGAGAGAGGATTGCTTAAGTCTACTTCAAGGCTAGCCTATGCAAAATAAAAAAAGAGGAAGGAAGGGAGGGGAGGGAAAGAGAGAGGGAGGGAGGGAAGGAGAGAGGGAGGGGGAAAAAGGAAACCCTTAAATCAGGTGTGTAGGCACACACCTATAATCCTAGCACTTGGGAGGCTGAGGCAGGACTGAGAGTTTAAAACCAGCCTAAATTAAAAGGAGTTCTAGGGCACCCTGAGCTATAAAATGAGACCCTGTCAAAGGGAGGGAGGGAGAACTTGTAATCCTCCTGCCTCAGCCTCTCAAGTACTGAGTTTACAGATGTGTGCAAACCAGCCACCCAGCATTCTATACAGATTTTATAATCAGAATTTTATATTTAATCATAGTTGGAAGCATGTCTCCAGTACTCTGCTGTTTAGAATCAGCATTCATCCATACTACTTCATGAGTTCAGTGTCCAAATGAAAGGAAAATAATTATGTATTTGCTGAACAACCAATGGGCTTTTGTGCAGGGTTTATGCATCCTTTTTGACATGTGTGCTATATGTGCATATGTGTATCCACATATGGAGGGATACACATAGGGAGGCCAGAGGTCAACAATGGATGTCCACCTTAGTCACACTCTACCAAATTTATTTTGGGCGAAAGGGTCTCTCACTGAACCTGCAGTTCACTGGTTCAGCTACAGTAGCCAGCCAGCAAGCCCTAGAAATACACCTTGCCTCCATCTCCCCATCTCTGAGACTACAAGCTTGTGCCACCATACCTGGTATTTTACATAGGTGCTAGGGATCTAAACATTTTAAAAAATGCGACTACAGAGTGGACATACTCTCCACGTGTACTGGGCCAATTTTGTTAAATGTATTAAAATTTTCTACATGCTTATAGAATTCCTTTGTTTATTCAATAATTTCCCCCATGAATATGGTCAAGCCTCCCAAACATTAATCTTTTTCTTCTTTAGGTTTTATCAAATTTTGCTTTGTAGGTTAGAGATGGCTTAGTCGGTGAAGTGATTGCCACATAAGCATGAGGACCCAAGTTCAAACCCCCAACACCCATGCAGTGTGCATGCCGTAATCCCAGTGGAGAGGAAGTGGAGATAGGAGGATCCCTGGGGTCTGCTGGACAGCTACTAAATTGAGAATCTGTGAGACTCCTAATTCAGTAAGAGACCCTATTTCAAATAAGTGGTGGTAGGCTGGAGAGATGGTTCAGTTGTTAAGGCGCTTGTCTGCAAAACCTAATGACCAAAGTTTGATTCCCCAGTACCTATGTAAAGCTAGATGAAAAGAGTAACGCTTGCATCTGGAGTTCATTTGCAGTGGCTAAAGGCCCTAGCACACCCATTCTCTTCCTTCCTTCATTTCTTCCTTCCTTCCTTCCTTTCTTTCTTTGTCTGCCACTCTCTTTCTCTGTTTGCAAATAAATAAAAAATAATAAAAATTTTAAAATATGGTGGAGAGATTAAGGAAGACACCTGACATAGCTTCTTAGCCTTTATACACCTGGGCACACAAATATACAAATACATATATACTTACACCACAAACATAAAATAATTTTTTTCTATTTTCAAAATTTTAAAACATGATAAATGGATACAACTTCAGAATTGTTACTATTTTCCAGGCATATAGCAAGACACAGTATCTTTCTTTTCCTCTAGAAATGCTGTGTGCCTTCATTTTTAACTTTATTTTTTCTGGTCTCATTCATATTCTTGTTTTCTGTCTGTTGGCAGCTGTTCAGTATGACTTTTCCATCATATTACCATCAGCTTTCCTGTATCCTTTGTCAGTAGGTGTGCCTCTTGTTAGCAACTATGTTGCCAGGTTTTCTGCTTTGTGGTTGACGCTTCTTTGCTTAGTGTTCCTTGACATTCTTTATTTTCAGCCTTTTAGTCCTGTATCTCTTAATCTTTTACAAAGGCTTTGCAAGCAAGCATCTTTACCCACTAAGCCATTTCCTCAGCCCCTACAAATATTTTATATGTGTTATAATGATATATTTGGACTCATTTCTCAATTTATTTTGCTTTCTATTTCTTATTTTTGTTTCTTCTCTTCTTTTTTACTCTTGTGAGTTGAATGAACTATCATTATTTTGCTCTTCTGCTCTTCCATTTCATTTTTGTTTTTTTGCTTTAATTTTTTAATGTATTTTCAAGGAGAGAGCAAGACAGACAGACAGACAGACAGAGAGACAGACAGAGTATGGACATGCCAGGGCCTCCTGCTACTGCAAATGCACTCCAGATACATGCACCACTTTTGAGCATCTGGCTTTATGTGGATACTGGGAAATTAATCCCCAGCTGTCAGACTTTGCAAGCAAGTGCCTTTAACTGCTGAGCTATCTCTTCAGAAGCCCCACTTTAAAAATAATTTAATGACACCCTCTGTATAGATAATATACCAATCACCTCCAAGCACTCTCCTTTCCCCCTTCATAAGTCCCCCCTCCACTGAATCCCTTCTTTCCAATTAGTCTCTCTTCTCTTTTGATGCCATCATTTCATTTTTCATTTTTCTTGCTTTGCTATTTTGGAAGGCACACAATCTAGTTTGATGTTCTTCATTGTTACCCTGAAAAGTTCACTAATACCAACACTTTAGAAGTATTTTTTAAATTTTGATATACCCAGAAAGTTGTATTCGTATACATTCCTATACAGTGACAATAGAGATGAGAAATGATGAATCACCATCCATGTAACTACCACCATCTAGATCAAAAAGTACAATCTTGTCACTGTCCCAAAAGCATCTCTGTGTGCCGTGTCAGCTCTGTCCGTAGCATTCACACTCTATCCAAAAGAAATTTACTAAGAGCCACATATGTAGTTTTCAATTTTCTTATAGCCAATATTTAAGTTTTTTTCAAGCCAAGGTCTCACTCTAGCCCAGGCTTGCCTTGAACTCACATTGATCCTCCTACTTTTGCCTCCCTCCCAAGTGCTGGAATAAGGGCATACACCACCACCAGCTTAAAAATGTTTGAATGAAATTAACTTCAATATATTAGATTTAAACCAATATATCTAAAATATTATTGGTGAAGCCTATAATCACCATAAAAATTTCTTAAGATTATTTTATAGTCACTTTCACAGAATAAGTCTCTGACCCCAGGTTTATTTTACATTTTCAGCATGTGTGTGATTAGTCATGTTTCAAGTACTTAAAAGGCTCATGTAGCCAGTGGCTCCTCACCAGCTTTGCTCTATAGGCAAGAATGATATAGACATGTGCAATAAGCAACTATTTTTCTGTTTAGGATTCTTGGGAGCTAAAAAAATCAAAATGTTGTTGTCCTAACAGCACTGCTTCATTTCTCCTGTTTTTTTAATTTTATGTAAATGGAATTATACTATGTTTTTCTACAAGTTTTGTTTCTTTTGTTCAGCATTATATATGTGATAGTCACCTGTGTTCTTGAATGTGGTAACAGTTCATATTCACTGCTGTGTCATATTCCACCATTAAAATAAATGTCAAAGTACCTAGTGATCATAGTACCTACAGGAATCTCAATTGTTTAGCTATTAATTACAAAACTTATTTAAACTATTTTGTAAATATCTGTCATACGTGTTTTTCAGTGCTTCTATCTAAGTAAATTGCCAGGTTGGTCTAATATGCAGACATATACTTTCAATTTTAGTAAATAATCATAAACTATATTCCAAGTTATACAGATGCTAGTGTCTGTATCCACTATTGAATAAGTTTCTGTTGCTCCACATCCTCATCAAAACTTGAAATTGTTAAGGTTTTTTTTTTTTTTGCCAACCTGGTATGTAAACAATACCTCAGTGGTTTTATTTTTATTTTTATTTTACATAATGCTGAGGATGAGACCCAGGACCTTGTGCATGATAGGCAAGGACTCTACCCCAGAGAGACATCCACATCCCTCACTATGGTTTTAATTTATATTTCCTTGGTAATCAAAATCTTTACCTTTGTTAATAAAATCCTTTAATTGATCACAACTCCCCAATTTACACGCAAGATTTAAGTTATCTTGATGTTTTAATCCCTACACATTAGATATTATTGTATCACACAGTCAGCACTTACCCACAAATATTATATGTAATACCTATAAATTTTCCAGTTTCCTTTCTCACTATTCTTGATTCTCAGAAATTCTTGAGTCTTTTTTCCTGGCCTTTCTTCCGCTCCTACCCCTGCCTCTTCTTGACATAAATCCTTTAGAAAGGCTAGAATTCTACTAAGCCTTGTTGGTAGTAAACACTTTCAGTGCATGTATAAGGATACTTTCCTTTGCCCATTCTCCAGACAATTCTAGATTGGTAATTCTAACTGTCCTCACATTGTTTTGGAATGATTTCATTGTCTCCTGGTCTCAATGGCTTCTGTTGAGAAGTTGTGCTACCTATTTATTCATTGTTTAATATTTCTAATTAAAAGATATTTTAAAGACACATTTTTGGGGTTGTACACTTTTATTACAATATGCCTTGATGAAAATATCTTTCAATTTTCCTGGTTTATAATTCAATGGAGTATCTGAATGACAGTATGTTTAAACAATTCTTGCATGTTCTCAACTAAACTCTCAACTAAATAAATATTTTTTAGAATATTGCTTTTCTCCTATCCTATGTATTCCTTACTTCTAGGAACTACAGATATGGGGCTTTCTTACTCTGCCCTTTTAACCCATGTTATACTCTCTCTTAACTGCATTCTGTATATTTTCTTTCTATTACTGTATACACCACTCATACCTAGAGCCACGTGTGATCTAAAAAAATTACTTTGTTTTTTACATGGCTAATTTTAATAGTGTCTTATCCAGTTCAACATGCTTTTAATCTTTAATTTCTTTATGCACTTTTAATTGCTGTATCTAATTATACAAATATCTTCAGTCTCTGTGAGCCTGATTCTGAAACTTGATGTTTCTGCTAACTCATAATCACAGCAGCCTTTTTGCTACAATATTATGTTTTTATAATTATGAACCTATATTCCTCAAAATGAATACTTAAAATGCCTGTGTTTAAAGTACTTTCTCCTTGAAAAGATACAATCCTCGGAAAGATTGATCATAAAGATCAATCTATATGGCAAGGGGTTATGGATTTGTAGATGTCTAGGAGGTTAGAACTCATTGCAAACCCAATTTTCAGCTTGGACTTTTGGGACCATATAGGATATAAATCCATCCCCACATCAACTGAACATAGGCAATGATTAGAGATCCTTAGTACTCTGCCATCTAGGGTCAAGGGTAATTCAGGATGCAACAGTTCTCCATTTAAGGATTATGGTTTCTCATGAAGGTCTCTGATTCATGTCTCTTAAACTCTTTGAAACTTATATACTCTAGGTTGGGAACTAGTGGACCCTCCAGTCTTCCCAATGAATGCCAACTCTGCTATAGGCAGACTCCCCCTGTCCCTTCCTGACAACTATTTATTTCCTTACTTCATTACCAGCTCAGCCAAGCTTTGA
The DNA here is from genome assembly GCA_004024765.1 of Zapus hudsonius. NCBI lineage: Eukaryota > Metazoa > Chordata > Mammalia > Rodentia > Dipodidae > Zapus > Zapus hudsonius. The sequence goes on from PVHP010014703.1 coordinate 37,368, forward strand.
AAATGAAGCTCTTTAGTAATCAGCATTTTTAAATATGCATTGCCAGGCAAAGTTTTTCAAACCACAGTTTTTCAAATAAAAATGAATAACTTCAAACTTGAAATTTAGTAAAAATTTAAAAACACCTATGGTTTTAATTTTCTTTGTAAAATGGGTATAATAAGGGTACCTACCTTATAGAATTCTTATAAAAATTAAATGAACAAATTTGTACAATGTGCTTGGCACCATGCCTGGAAAACAGGAAGCATGGAAAAGAATGATTGGCCATCATCTTTATTACTATAGTTGATTTGGGCACAATATTATAACCTATAAAATTTTGTTTTGTTTTTAGAATCTGGGTTTTACTACTGAACAGCTAATTCCTCCAGCAACACATGGCTTAAAAATTTATTGCCCATGACTTCTATTTTTCTGAATAACTGACTTTTTAAAATGGGGATGGAGATGTAGTTCAGTTGATAGAATACTTGCCTAGCATACATGAAGCCCTGGGTTCAGGTCAGTCCCTCAAACTGCATAAAATCAGCTGTGGTGGCACATGCCGGAAATCCCAAGACTGAGGAGTTGGAAGCAGGAGGATCAGATAATTCTTTTTTTTTTAATTTCATCTTTATTGTCTGAAGTTAGATACATTGATTAAATATTGTGCTTATATTCCAATTTCCTCCTCCCTGTCCCCAATCCACTGGTATCCTCCTCAGTGGGCACACTAGATCAATCTATATGGCAAGGGGTATGGATAGCACAGGAGTCATCAAGGTTGCCCCCCCTTTATGTATTTAGCTGAAGGGGGTAATGTCTCTGGGTAATCTCTCCCACCATGGGTCTTACAAGCTTTCCTCCCAGGATCAGATAATTCTTGGCTAGGTAGTAAGTTCAAGGCTAGTCCAGCATACATGAGATCCTGTCTCTATGTATATAAGTAAACCAACAATGTCAAGTAAAATCAAGGACACATCTAGTATGAAAGATCCTAGCAGACATCGATCTAGGTTGACAACTCATCATTTACAGGATAGTTAAATCATGTTTCTTTTTAAATTTTGTTATTTATCTACTTGTACGATAGAGAAAGAAAAAAAAGAGTATAGGTGCACCAGGGACTCTTGCTGCTGCTCCAGATGTATCTGACTTTACATGGGTAGTGGAGAATCAAACCTGGGACAGTAGGATTTGCAAAAAAGAAGGAAGAAGAAGAAGAAGAAGAAGAAGAAGAAGAAGAAGAAGAAGAAGAAGAAGAAGAAGAAGAAGAAGAAGAAGAAGAAGAAGAAGAA
>PVHP010014704.1:0-10479 GCA_004024765.1 Zapus hudsonius
GCTTTCAACTGAGCCATAATAACAAAAATAAACCCATAATGGCACAGAACATTCACAATGCAAAACATGAGGCACAGCAAAAACAGATTGACCAATACAATACAAGATTTAAAACAAACAGGGCACCATCAATCTCTAACTCCAAGCTCAATGATTCTTAACCAATAACACAAGTCTCTTGGAGATTCAATTCCGCCCCCCCCCATATCGGCTACTCACAGTCCAGGAAAACTTCATCCGGTGCTGGCAGCTCGCCTTGGCACCCATCCATAGTCCTGGAATTCTTTGGGTCTCCATTGCAACCCACAGTTCATTCTCATGGCCCCATCGGGCTCCATGCAGGTAACCTTGCACACCTGCTTCACATGCCGATGGCCATTTTTCAAAAACAAACTGTGTTGCAAATCCAATGACCCTCTCTTTCTAACCAATCTCCATTCCACAGAACCAGGTGGGCTACCAACTTGTTAATCCAGGGGGATCAAAGCATTCAGGCCCCTTCCTTCAAAAAGTCCACATTCTTCCTGTTGTTCTAATGCAGACCAGCTGGCCCAATCTCAATGGTTTTCGTCTCTCAAACAATTGCAGGTGAACGGGTAGCAGTTTCGACCCAAAGATCTTCTTTCTGTGCCATCTCCATCTGCTCACACCAGTCCTTCTTTACATAAAATAACCCTGCACAGGTTTCCAGGACACAGGCAGGCAGAACGCAGCAAGAGCAAGCCTCACATGCAAACTGCTTCTGGCACAGTCCTGACCAAGTTCTTTCTCACCCTCGTAAGCCAAACCTCACAGTCCATAGTTCTAATTACATTCAGGTCTTTAAACTCTGACCAGAATGATCCAATACGCTGTTCTTACAGTACTGCAAGGCACCTCTTAGGACAAGCTTTCCAATCTGTCCACATTCCTTCTGCAGATCACTTCCAGAAAACCAAAGCCACAAGATCAGGGTTCTAGCAGCAACAGATGACCCCACTTCTGGTACCAAAACTGTTGTAGTCAGCTTTCTAGTTGCTGCGCAGAAAGAACCCAAACAAAAGTGGCTTGTAGAGGAATGATCAAACCATGACATAATGTAGTAATAAAAAGCCGATAAATATTTAACTCTTATTATAGTCTTTACAGTCTCTGTAGATTCAGGACCTACTTAGTGCCTGCAGCTAGGGAAAGGCACCCACTATCCTGCTGTTGATAGCAAATGTCTGAAGGGATAGTGACTCACACTGTGTCATGTGAATGCATTCAGGTGAGCCCTGGGGATATGGAGATAAACAGACTGTGAGAATGACTTTCTGAAGACAGGTTTTGGAGATTTGATCAGAAAGGTGGAAATTTACAGTTCATGGAAAAGAAGAGAAGGTTGGAAAAGCGATGATCGCATACAAAATTTTTACAATGGAAGACAGGGTATTACTGCCATGAGAAGCTATAAAAGTGTTTGGTACTTTAGAGGAAGGCCATGAGACTTATCTCCTTGATCTATTTGTGTGTATCTATGTGTGTGGTTGGCGATCGCGTGCGCAAACACACACACACACACACACACACACACACACACACACACACACACTAGGAGGCAGTGTGGAGAGGTGAGAGCACTCTCAAGGTGTCTATCCTCTCTCTCTCTCTCTGTCTCTCTCTCTGTCTCTCTCTCTCTCTCTCTCTCTCTCTCTCTCTCTCTCTCTCTCTTACCTTCTTTGAGAAAATCACTCTTAATTTTGGCACAGTTTGTACCAGACTAGGTGGTCAGAGACCTTCTAGATTCTTCTGGGTCAGCCTCCCATTGCTTTAGGAGAATTGGGTTGATGTATGGATTCCCGGCTTTGGGACAAGCTTTACATGAGTGGTAGGGAGGACAGTGCCTGGTTTCAGCAGACTTTCTTACTGAACCAGGAGCCATGCACCCAGTGCATTTACTACTCATTTAGAAAAGGAAATGAGGGCAAATGAGACAGCACTTGAGGGATCACCCTTGACAATCTGAAATGTTCCCATGATATAAAGAGAAAGGATATTTAACTAAGCCTATGCTGGAACAGATTGGAAAATAGCAAATAATTTAAAAATCTATGTGATACCTTATGGTTCTCAGAAGGCTGGTAGCAGGGAATAGCGTCAGTATTCTATACATTTGTTATAATTCATTGAATTTTGGGTGCTAATTTGAGAGGTATTTTGTGCTTCTTAAAATTATAATGTCTTGTCATGTATGGATCCTTCTAACTCATTGCAAGTTTATTTATAAAAAGAAAACTAAAAACCTAGTAATAAATAAGAGATGAAACTAAGATATAATGTATGAAATACATGGTCTGATAGACTGGTATTCTGAAAAATACTATATGCCCTTAAATTTTGAAAGTATTTTCTTATATTTTACTATTTTTTACTACATAGAAAAGTAGTTTGGTGACTATACTTCCTAGATACAAAAATATAGGGAAGACAACAGATATGCAATCCTAAAATGAGAGCTCAATAAGCTGAGGACATAACTGTAAGGAGACTTTGATCACAATGATGGGGGTGGTGTGATGGTAAGGTTTTGTGGTCAGCTTCACTGTTTAGTAATCTTGGGTGAGTTTCAGAGCTGTTTAGAGGAAGGCAGCCCTCTATGATGGTGTCAGTTTGTAAGGGTGCTCAGGGGTGCTAGGAACAAACACCCCTTGCTGGAGGGAAACTCCAGAGACTCAGGGAGTCAACAGGTCTGGGAAGGGGTTGTAAGACCCTTGCCCTAAACATATATAAAAGGGAAGGAAATCTCTCTTTCCTCTGTCTGTTTACTGGTGTGTGTGTGTTTGTGTGTGTGTGTGTGTGTGTGTGTGTGTGTGTGTGTGTGTGTGTGTGTGTGTGTGTTTTCTTGGACCTATGAAGTAGCATTTTTCCATAAAATCTGTGACAATAGTAGTCTGGGTCCAAAGCTTAAGGACCTTGTAAACTGGCATTTCAACCAGCAAAAGAAGGTAGGCCCTGTCTCAAATAGAATGAAATGACCCAAACACTCTGTGGTTATCCTGTGAATTGCACACTTGCATTACAGGGCCCTAACACACAACACGCTGTGCAAGCCAGAACTGGGGTTGTTCCTCAATTGGAGAGGAATTGCTTAGTAAGCATGAAGGCCTGTACCTAATCCTCAGCACTGCATAAAATAGGCATGGAAGGGAAGGTTTCTAATCCCAGCATGGGAGGTAGAAACAAGGGGATCAGAGGTTCTAGGGCATCCTTGCCTCCCTAATGAGTTCGAGACCTGCCTCTGCTACAATGCAAGTCTTGTAGTATAAATGTCATGGAAATAAACAAGAAACTAAAATTCTTACTTTTAAATTTTCATATGCAAAGAACAAATATCTTTTAAATGTGAATAATAGCGCACTGAATTTTTTAACATTTAGTGTAAAAATATGCTTAGAAATCTAAATCACCACATAATTAATATCTGACAGATATCTCATTGAATTCTGCATTTTCTTGAATGTCAGAATGTAGTACTTACAATTGTACAAGTTTGAATTTTCCCTCTTACACTACATTAAAATACTATGTTTATATAAACATCAAGTTTAGTCATTGTTTTAATTATAATTCGGATATTCAGAAGGTAACCAGTTGTCATTTCCTTAAAGCAGAACAAGGAAATGACCAGAACTTAATTGCTGACATTTAATCACTGCTGTATGCAAACTACAATTTTCATTTCACCTTTGGCTTGAACTAGAATTTCCACATTATAAGATAATTTGGAAATCTTATTTCTGGTGCTTAATGTGCCTTTTGTACTTAACTGTGGCATTGAAAGTGACATCTTCTATTTCGGCTTTTTTTCTCAAATGGGCCCCCCAAAAAAGAAAATGTTGAATAAAACATAATATAATTTGTGGTTCTAAAAAAGAAGTGCTCTGATTCTTAAGGGTTACAATTTTCAGTGTGAATATAAGATAGATAATTTTCTATGTAAGATTTCAAAAACATGTGTCAGTAAATTCATTTCTGACCTATGACATATTTGATCAAGCCTAACACAACCCCTGTGCTGAATTTGTGCAAACAGTGTTATCACTTTGTTGAGATTTAATTATTTATATAGGGCTACACATGCTGTTCTGTATTTTGTAGTGTTTTATATTAAACGTTAGTGAGTATAATAAGGATTTAAATACCAAAGACTATCAAACATTATATGTGAAATTACTAAAAATATTTATTTTCTATCAAATAGCATATCAAATACTTCCAGATATGATGCATTCTATCACACATGAGCATTTGGTGAGAAGAATATAGGAGAAAGAACTGTCATGTGTTAGTCCACAAATTCTCAACTGCTCCTCTCAGCAGGGTTTCTTGGTTCTGTTACTGTGGTGAATGAAGTTTATGGATTTTAGACCATTAATTTTCCTGAAGATTCATTTGCAATTAGTTTAGCCTTTATTAGAGAATAAACTGATGTCTTATTTATGGCGGGAAGAAAATGCATGGTCATTTTATGGATTATTTAATAATCATCTGTAAGTAGAAAACAAATACAAATAAGAGGGATGGGGATTTGTGTCTACATATGGCACATAAATGTTATTTGAGGTAAACTTATAAATCTCTTGCAAAATATACTAATCATATCTTGCTATTGCTCATTTGGGAAAGAGTTTTCCACCTTAATTTAAAATAAATAAAGTTAGGCTGCTAGTCCTTTTGAGCCAAGAAATATATATATCTTATTCCTTTATGAAAATAATAAAATAATTAGACAATGCTTTCTTTTGCAATGATATACAATTCTGTATGTTATGAAGCGCACCAGATTGGTATGATATTGGTACATTAAATGGCTGTCCAAAAAGTCAAATAAAAATACCCAGTATTTTATCAAAAGCAATTAATCTTTTTTCATCCAGTGTATGACATTTCACTATGTAATTGCACAGGAAATTAAAACCCTTTTCATGGGTTTAATAATGGATGAGATATGGGCTTTGGAGTAATTGTTTTATTGAGTTTTGTCATCCTCAGGCACAATGTACAAGCTGTGACTTGCCATTTGTGATTCTGTCATCACAAAGATGGATTAGAGGAAAACAATACAGGGCTCCTTCAGAGCCTGTGGCGGGGGGAAGCAGGTGCTGAAAGTCAAGAAAATTCCAAATATTTCTATTCTCCTTTCATATCTGTGTCTTCTCCTTGCACTGTGCTGTAATGCTCTGAGAGTAAACATGGTCTTTCCTCAGTGACATTCCTTTTAATCCACCTTTGTCCTCTAGAGAGATACAGCTTCTTTGGCTATCTCTATGCATCCCTGGTGCTGACAAATGTTTAAAACCTAGATTTTTAAGGGCTGGAAAGATGGAACAGCAGTTGAGTCACTCCCACTAAAGCATGAGGGACTTGGGCTACAGACTAACAAGTTTGATTCCCCAAAACCCCAGTAAAATGTGGGGCAAGATCACACATGTGTAACCACAGTCCAGGCAGGCTAGTGACCTGAGAGTTAGTGGAGTTTTAAGACCAACAGTAGCTCCGGGTTGAGGGAGAGAATTCATCTCAAAGAAATACACAGATAAGTGATAGAAAGGACACTGAATGTTCCTCTCTCCATGTGACCTCCAGACACTTTTTTTTTTTTTTTTTGGTTTTTCGAGGTAGGGTCTCCCTCTAGCCCAGGCTGACCTGGAATTCACTCTGTAGTCTCAGGGTGGCTTTGAACTCAGGGCAATCCTCCCACCTCTGCCTCCCAAGTGCTGGGATTAAAGGGGTGCGCCACCACGCCTGGCCTGACCTCCAGACACTTATATCCACATGGGGACTGACATCAAAATAAACATGTGCACACAGTACATATCACACACATACACACACACACTATACATACTCTACACACTGAAAGAATAAAGAAATAAGCCACCTATACCTGAAAATTTAATTTATGTGAACATTCCATTACATAGGAAAGTTTAGGGCTAGAGAGACAGCTCAGCGGTTAAGGCACTTGCCTCCAGTGTCTAAGGCCCTGGGTTCAATTCCCCAGGACCCACATAAGCCAGAACCACAAGGTGGTGGTCCTGGTGCTCTCTCTCTCTCTCTCTCTCTCTCTCTCTCTCTCTCTCTCTCTCTCTCTCTCTCTGTATCTCTCTGCTTGAAAATGAAGAAATAAAATATTTTTAAAAATAAATAAAAAATAAATAAATGGGAAAGTTTATTAGTATGTGTATATTCCCAAGATTTATAATTTACCCTTTCTCAAAGGGCTAAATTTGATTCCTAGTTTCATGTTAGGTGAGTTAATAGATTCATAGATACATACATGCCAGATAGATATATGACAGATACCTAGATAGATTGATTCATCAATCTATTCATTTCTATTCATTTGTTTTCAAGTAATTCTTTTGTTTTCAGTTCTCAGTTTTCACTACACACTTGAGTAAATTCAGCTTGTACCAACCATGCCTTTATCATAATGATGGGGTTCTTTAAAATATCCTCCTCAACTTTTTTCCTCAACCTTCATCCATCAACATTAATTTCATCATCCCGCAGAGTCAACGGGGATGGAGAAAATGTTGACAATTCATTGCCAAGATGCAACAATTATGGCCTCAAGTCTAACTCTGAATAGAGTCCATACTCCCAACTAAAAAGAACATTCCATTTAGAATTTTGATAGCCTATGAGACTTGCCCGTTATGCTCTACTTATAGCATCCAAAGATTTTTCTGGATGGATTTCCCAAAATTTTCCATATTCCTCTCATGAACCAATTCCAAAGGTTTAATAACAGTATGGTCATGTTAGGATTAGCAATGACCCCAACTCTCTGTTATCATTATTCTCTGTTTCTGAGACAAAATACATGAAATGAACAAAATAAACATCTAGAGAGAGAAGTCACATGCTCTGTTTCAGTTTCCAAGGTTTCCTTCCATGGTTGTTTGGTTCTCTTCATTCTTGGTCTGAGTGAGGTAAAGCATCATGGCAGGAAGCATTTGTTAGAGTAAAGCAGCTCACATAATGGGGACAGGAAGCAGAGAGAGAAGCATGGAGAGATTGCTCATTGGTTATTTGCAAATGCTGTTGGCCTGAGTTCAATTCCACAGCAACCACATAATAAAGCAAGATACACAAAATGTTTCATGCATTTGGAGTTCATTTGCACCTGCAGGAGGAACTGGTAGGCCCATTCACTCCCTTGTACATCCTCTGCTCCTTAAGTCTCTCTCTCTCTCTCTCTCTCTCTCTCTCTCTCTCTCTCTCTCTCTCTCTCTCTCTTTTTCTTAAATAAAGATGTTGGGGGGACTTTTTTACCCTCATTCAGGTATCCAGATAATGTGTTGAGGTGATTCTTTTTCAGGGCAGTTTTTCCTCGATTAATATTCACTGGAAAAACTCTCACGGTAAAGCCTGGAAAGTGTTTTTTACAATCAATTCTATCTCAAAGGACATAACACTTACATATATTGCATTTTTTAATTAAGTGAAGCTGTCAAGAATGTTTTACTGTTAATTTTTGAACTTTTTATTGAACATTTCCATAAACTATACACCATCATATTATCCTGTCACCATCTTTCCATTTCATTTTCCCTCGTCCTCTGACTCCCTTCTTCTTTCTCATGAGTCTGTCTTCTATTACCTTTATAATTCTATGTATTATGTCACTTGTATGAGCTAAAATAATGTCAACTAAGTGATTTCTTTGGTTCTTTTCACACTTTCTAGATCCTATTAGAAAATCTAAATCATAGCTTGATCATATGCTCTCTTGCCTAAATTCTTTCAAGTAGAGATATATAGTATTATTTTTTATCTGAAAGATTTCAAATGATTTGGAATCAGTCCACATCAATATTTTGTCTTGCATATTTATCTACACTACACATATAGTACCCTTTTCTATGTTTCATTCCAATTTTAGTATATGTGCTGCCGAAGCGAGCACCCCTTTTCTATGTTTATAACTGCCATTTTTTTGCCCACATGAGAACTCTAGTTTTAAAACATTATATCTGCTTCACAATCCATTACAGTGATTTGTTTGAAAGAACAAATCTTGGATAATACATAATCAAAAGCCTTTCATTATAAACATTGATTTTCATATAGTAGCATGTTAAAGAGAATAACAATTAATAAATCTGTATGTTATAAACATATGTTTATATAAAATATTAGTATAAGATCAATCTGTAAGAAAATGATTATGTCATCTTAGGATAAAATACAAATGTTAATGAACATCTACTAGAAAGGTTATTTACTGGGGCTGGAGAGATTGCTCAGTGGTTAAGGCACTTGCCTCCAGTGCCTAAGGCCCTGGGTTCAATTCCCCAGGACCCACATAAGCCAGACCCACAAGGTGGTAGGCCTGGTGCTCTCTCTCTCTCTCTCTCTCTCTCTCTCTCTCTCTCTCTCTCTCTGCTTGATAATAAATAAATAAAATATCAAAAAAAGAAAGGTTATTTAGTTTATTTCAATTGAAACACAACATGCCTCGTGCTTGCCCTACCAGAATTGTGTACTTGGTCTATACCTTTAAACTTCATAGGCTTCAGCTTGGGAATTTTTATAATATAATATAATATTTATAAACATATAATATTTATAAACAGGGGTTTATAAAGTTTATAAAGTTGACAATCATCATTTAAATTAATTAAGAGTACATGGATCCATAGTTCCACTTATTGGTGTTAGGAGAGCTCTCTGCTAAGAAATCTGTTCCTACCAATACCTCAGTTCTGTAGACCAAAGCCCATTAACTATTCTGCACCTTGCACTGTATAGAGAGCTTGTTGAAAGCTTGAGAATTTAGCTCCCTGCATCAGAGGTATTATTTTCCAAAAACAGTCTTGGAATACTTTGGATAGCATAAACTTTGTCTTATGGACCAGCAATTTTAAATAAAAAAATAATAAAATAAATAAATAAATAATAAAATTAAAAAACAGGCCTTCAGAGTTTAATATTTTCTGAATTTTTTCTTAATGATTGTCAATTACCTCAACAGGCACATAGGTGCTGCCTGATCAGTCTTACAAATATTTTCTTGTTAGGTCCTCACAATATGACATCTCTTTTCTATATCTAATCCCAGAGATATTTACATCTAAGAATACTTTAGAAAGTGCTTCTTGTTATTGTAAGATATTTTGTTCAATTCTTAGATAAGCCACAATTGAGTTACCATGTATCTTGGGAAATTCTGTCCTTGGAGAGACACAAACACATGCCTCTTCTAACTGAGTAGGGCTCAGAAGATAGACCAAAAGGTTGATTTCACCAGAACCAGATTTGGTGAACCAATGAGTTTATTGTGGTTACTTACAGAGCAGGGAACCACTTCTGGTACCAAATTCTGTATGTCAGGATTCTCTAAAGTAGAAGAACACACAAAACAAATTGCAGTGAAAAGGAGATTTATTGGATTAGCTCAAGACAGTCCCACAATAGCAGTCTGCAAGCCTGAGAGTCAAGGAACCAGTGGCCAGCCATTCAGTCCATGAAGCTGGAGGCCTCAGCAGTCCCAATCCAGCACTGAAAGCAGGAAGGGTTCCTGAGCAGCTGCTGGTCTTCAGCCCAGGCTGGACAGCAAGGAAACTTCATTCCAATACCAATGATAGTATAGATGAGCAGGATGGATGTGCATCTAAGTCATGACAAGCATAAGAAGCCAGGCAGAAGGTGAGAGAGATTTCTTTCCCCATCAGGGCCCTTAGGGTGGAGTCTTACCTTTATCCTTTCTAAGATTTTCTGACTTCCTGAGTCTCTGGAATTTACTTCCTTCAGTGCCCTCCCAGGAAAGGAAGTTTCTTTCTAGCTAACATGGCTTTCTAAATCCCCCGAGCCTCCTTTGTCTCTTTAGTTTGGAGGAAATCTGCTACACGACTCTAAAGAAATTACTGTGGATAGCTAACAGGTCAAGTTGACAACAAAATTTACCCATCACAAGTTGAGTTTTTGCTTAAAGGAGCAATGGATGACTCAGATGCTGTTATATCACTGTAAAGCCCAACTAGGGCAGAGGGGAACTCACAGATGCTGTGACTGTAGAGCACACTATGACTTAAAACACATTGCCTATACTGCAGTCATGCTTGCTGAGCTGAGAGTCCTTTATCCTCAGGGAGGAGTTTTTCTTTGTTTTTCCCAGACTTGATGACTTTCTGTGTATCCTCAGCTAAACCCAGAAGGGAATGCTTCTGTTGCTACATAGCACAGTTCAAAGTCTGACCCTGAATTACTGTTTAGTACTTCTGTAACCTTGGCCATATTCTTGTGACCTTGGACACTTGAACTCACCCACACTTAACCTCAGTCTACAGAGCATCCTTCCTCCCTTCAGAAGGGATTATGTGAATGTGGAGGAATTTGCTATACAAGAGCATTGCCTATTTAAATGGCTAAAAATGTTTTCTAACATCCTAGGTTCTCTTGTGGATGAATGTCTAAGAGTTAACTTACTGTATTTTCCTTAATGGTGAG
>PVHP010014704.1:10579-32193 GCA_004024765.1 Zapus hudsonius
TATATATATATATATATATATATATATATATATATATATATATATATATATATATTTCTTGGAAAGTCTTAATATTTCTATATAGCAAATAAAACATATGCTTTCTGTTCTATTTTCTAAGTGAAATATCAGCTGATCTCTTCACTTTATTTTTTAGTATGAGTTCCAATTCTATATGGCTTTCTTCACTTTAATAGTGTTCCATTTTCAAGTATCCATTACTAAACAGGCTTGCAAGGCTCTGCCCCAAACTTCCCCTAGTCTTATCTTTATTAACTTCTGTGGTAGTTTGAAGTCAGGTCCCCCAATATACTTAGGTGTTTTATTGAAGGTTGTAACTTGGATTTCCAGCTGCCTGTCTGGAAGAGGTGTCATTGGGGACCATTCCTGAGATCCAACCCTAAAATGGGTTTGGGTGCAGATCTGATTTCTAGCCCAAAGGTTTGGAGAGCGGTCAGACCTCTGCATGGATTCCTGTTGATCACTGTCCATTTGTGCTTGTTTTTTGGTGTTTGCTGTCTGTTTTGGTTTCTCTCTCCCTTTCTGTTTGGATTTATGAAAGGGAGTGAGCTTCTTCTACCATCTATAGAAATTCCCGTGGATCTTTAAGATTGAAATAAATTCCTTCCGCCCATAAACTATGCTGGCTTTGAATGTAGATCCCAGCAAAGTGGAGCTGATTACAACTTCTAATAAAGAACCACACTTTAGACTACTGTTATATACAACAGAAAGTAATTTGCAACATCTGTTACCTAGAATCTTCCATTCAACCGTGTCTTCTCTCCACAATTCCATTCCAGGGATTACCTCCTTAATGGACCACACTGTCCTATTAATTTTGCCATATTTTATTGTGGTAGTTTGAATGGGTGTTCCAGAATAGATTCAAGAGTTGATTAATGTTTTTCTCCAGCTGCTTGGGTGGAGGGTGTGTTACCTTGTTTAGACCATAGATCCTACCCTAAGAGCAGTCTTAGCTCAAGACTGGAGTTCCTGCTGTTTGTGTGTGTTGGGGGGGGGGTTGTTGGAGTTTGTGTGTACATGCTCACTTTTGAAGTTGTTGGTGATGGGTTTCCCTCTCTGCTTGTCCCTGTGCTAGGGGGCCAGCCTCTTTCTCCATTATGGAATGCCCCCTGGATCTATAACTTCAATAAATACTTTCCTCCCAAAACTATGCCTGGTTTGGAGATTCATCCCAGTGGCCAATGGCTGACTATGAGATGTATTGATGTGGAGACAGCAATTCCCTCATTCCTTTCACCCTTTTCATAGTTATGTATGAATTTTAACCTCAGAGTACAGAGTATTTTATTTTTATATTATGTGAAGATAAATATAACCTACAATAAATCATGACTACTAGATTTAAATTTTTTTAACCTGTCTACTCAGTACCAAGCACATTTTCTTGATTGATTTAATGTAATAAATTTAAAAATGATTCCTTTATAATCATTGCTAATCAAGCTAAAAGAACATCCTTACAGGTTGTTGTATAAATTGCAGTTAAGCTCGTAATCCTATCACCCAATGTTTCCTTCTCTTCTTTACTTTCTGTTTTTTTCTTTTTTTTTTTATTTTTGGTTTTTCAAGGTAGGGTCTCGCTCTAGTCCAGGCTGACCTGGAATTCTCTATGTAGTCTCAGGGTGGCCTTGAACTCATGGCGATCCTCCTACCTCTGCCTCCCGAGTGCTGGGATTAAAGGCGTGCGCCACCACGCCCGGCTCCTATGTTTTTTCACTTTCTTCTTTCTCAGTTAAAAATGTTTTGCTTTCCAATATTTTATATCAAAGTGATACATTTTCATACATTGAGATGCTCTTCTTTTATAATGAAAATATCTATATGATACAAGCTAAATAAATATATGCACTGAGTATAGGCTTATAAATACATACATTTTCTTTTCTTTTCAAATATTGATCAGTATAATCTTATCACATAAAAATTCAACACTGATTTAAACCTAAAGTTTCACATTTTTCATTAAAGCATGTTAGTACCATCCTTCCTGTATGTGGTCTAATTATGTAGGTGAGATTTTTTTTTTTTTTTTACTTTCCACCGAGTAGCTATTTATTTCCAAAGTATTTTCTTCAAAAAATTATAAAGCCGACTTAAAGCTCTCCCACTAAGACTCAGGGAACTTAGTGGATGATGGGGCAGAAAGAATGTTAGAGCCATGGTGGGAGAGAATATCCAGAGACACTGCCCCCTTCAGGAACAATACACAAAGAGGGAAGAAAAAACAAAAAACAAAAAACAAAAAAAAAAAAAAAAAAAAGAAAAACTGGGTACCTCTGGTGCATTTCATACCCCCTAACCTATGGACAGATCCAGTATGCACACTGATGAAATACCCCAGTGGGTAGGGGGCAGAGAGGAGGGAAAAGGGGACGCTTTCACAATATTTGATCATATACTGTATATACTTATTCATAATAAAGGTTAAAAATATGAGGCTGAGAAGATCAGTTTAGGTATGAGTTTATATACAACAAGCATATTTCTCACAACTTAAAATTATATGAAAGGAGATATTTTTGGATTTACTAATACGTAATTTTCATGTTTATGTTGGTCAAACGTGTTTATTCTGAAGCATACCATAAATCTAAATATATAAATATTTTAATAAAAATGTGCATGGGTAATTCTGAGTGCTAAGATTATAACATAGTCTTAGCATGCTCAGCTTTTTTATTTGTGTGTGTGTGTTTAAACTGTTTCTTTCTCTTTTTTATTTAATTGTTTTTTTTTGCTTAATGCTGAAGATTAAATACATAGATTCATGCATGCAAACAAAGTACCCTACTAGCTGAGCTATAATCTCATTTTATAAGGAATCATCATTGAAACCTGCTTGTGACACCATTTCATTTGGAAATAAATGAATAATACTGGACTTTAGTTTTGTAAGTTGACAAAACTTATGAATCTTAAATGAGTAAAGTCTATCCCAGTTTTAAATGTAAACTTTTCTGTCAATAACTGCTTATTTCATAATAAGTTTTAATTTCAGGATTAATATTTTTCATTAAAAGTTTAGGATCAATCTTTACCTTATGAGGAACTAATTTTTATACAACCATTTGATGACTGTTATAGAATTATATACTCTTCACTGTTCCTTTGAAAAGTAGACACATTTTGTGGTAGGCTAAATTTGTAATTATGTTTGTATTCCATTGATTTAAATAAAAAACAAAACCCCATATGAAAGATAGAGCCAGGTGTAGTGGTACAAGCCATTAAACCCAGAAATTGAGAGGTAGAGGTAGAGGATTTCCCTTAGTTTGATGTAACTCTGAGACCACATTATGAATTTCAGCACAGCTTCAGCTAGAGTGTGACTTTACTTTGAAAAAATCTCTCTCTCTCTCTCTATATATATATATATATATTCATACCTATATAGAGATAGATAGATATAGATAGCTAGATTGATATATGTTTACGTATATGTATGCATAAATCTAACTATATATAAAATTTAATACAAAAATTTTAAAAATAGCCAATAAAATTCAAGATTTGATTATATGTTTAATACATAATAAATCTTCAAATTTTTAAGGGGAAAAATCCATGTATGAATTTTAGTTATTTATTTTTTAAACGTTTAATTATTTCCATATTGTTGTATACCTTTATCACCATTCATTGTATAAATGTGATTAATTTCTTGTAGAATATTCTAGAAATTGTCATATTTCTTCTTTAATTGATTAAATATTAATAGATGCTTTTATTAATTTCAGTCCTTCCATCTTCTTCTTTGTATTATGTTTGTGTGAGGGTATGTACAAGCTATGCAAGTGCTCAACCACTATACCCTCAGCTATGGTCTTATTTAATTCTGCTTTATGTATACAGGCTCTCTTTCAATTTTCAGACTTTATAAAATTACTTCTATTTATTTTAGTAACATATGCCTCATTCAGAATCTATGTGTGGTTTTCCTTAATACAATATTTTGTTCATGTAAGAGCTTCTTTACTGACTTCTCAGATTGGCCCCACCACAGCTCTTCACCGTATGGCATAATCAATAAGGCTGCCTGAGAGCATTTTCCTTCCTATAACAGTTTGCCTAGGGTGATCAGTAAGGTTTTCTCCACTTAGTGACTTCAACACACTGTCACCTTTGGAAACTGTCCATTTCCCATTTTCGTAGAAATACTCTCTGAGAGATGCAAAAGTAGTGAAAATACCATGTATCTCATCCAGCCCTGTGAAAATTCATATTTATCAAATGATTAAGTAAAAATCTTAAGCAGGAGGCATCTGTAGATACCAAGGCTGATCAGTTTCTTCATTTCTGACACACTGTCCTGCAAATTTCCAATCTCTCAGTAGGGATACCCTTCAACTTTTTTCACTTCTCTCCAACACGTCTTCACTTTTTTGGACCTCATCTTTAGATGACATCAAGTGTGAATGGGCAGTTCACCTGTCCTTAATTTCTTTCATGAACCTAAACCTATTTTGTAAAAATTTCAGTTTCTAAAATTATTTATTTCATATAGATTTCAGATATATCTAGCACCCTGATTCAATATTACCAGACTGTAGTGTTTGTGAATGGACAAAATGCCCAAATAGTATGTGATAGACATGTGAGTTTCCTGATCCTTTCAACTTCAGAAAAAGTAATGTGAGATAAGATATACTCATTTTTCAAAAACTGAATCTCATTTCAGAAAATATTAAATAAAATACAAGAATAAGGTTGAGAAACTGTGGTTTCTATGGAACCACATCTAGGAACCATATCTAGGGAAAATTATGACCCTGGTGTGAGTGAGGGAGGATTGAAGAAAGGAAGCATCATGGAGACTTGAGGAGTCGGCAACAGGAGTCTGGTGGAAGCCACTCACCAGCGGAGAAGCAAGAATTCAAACATAATTAAAAATAGCTTAAAGCCTTTTCCTCTTCCGAGCTGCAATTCTGAAATTTTCAAGGAATCTCACCAGAAATCCCATTTGCAGGGAAAGGTCATGGACTTAATATCTTATCCACACCAGGAGCTCCCAGATATCCCTTATCTTATAGTAGCCCCATCCAAGACAGCTCTGGTGTCACCTAATGATATAACTTGTCAGAAAGAGTGAGAAAAGAAAACAGACAAACAAATATTTATCAGCAGCCTTTTGGGATGCAAATTGAGAGCCACCAAAATGGAACTCATGATCATGCTAAGTGTTGTGACAGTCTTGTGAGAAGCCTGTATTCTTACTCAGATGTGCCTTTTTTTCCTGAGCATCTCATTCTGCTAATCCTCATGCATATTAAATCATCTCTAATAACATTCACAACTCTGTTTCATGCTCTCTCTACTTGATATCCTTTTCGTTTCCAATGCCATGGATCCTGAGGTTAGCCTGAGTTAAGGTCCCAAAACATTTCCTGGAACTTTCTTCTCAGATTTCTGGGGGAATTATAGGATAGAATCGTGTGTTAATTACCTAACCATTTAAGTGACCAGTTCTATAAACCATGAATTATTTCCTTCCACCTCTCACAATTTTATCAAGCTTTACTTCCTGCCTCAGAATCATGGAATAAGTTTGCAAAACTGTTGATAATGTTTGGAAAGACTGGATTTTATGAAACAAAGAAGGGATTATTCCCCTGAAGGGAAAGTCAGTAGTTTTCATTCAACCTATTAATTTCAAAAATCTCTTTCAATGTCTGGAAATAGATGTTAAGTAGACAGTTAAGTATATGCACCTAGAGATCTGTGGAGAATTTTACGAAATACATTTTAGTTTTTTAACCCTTAGATGATAATAAGCTTTCTTTTACAGGAAAAATTCTCAAAGGCAAAAAATAAATAAATAAATAAATAAATAAAACCAAAAAAAAAATGAAGTTTGCAATCAAAGCTTTTAAAATGTAGTTTAAGATTTGTAACTAAAATAACTGGAAATAAGAGAAAATACACAGATTCACACATTCTATAAACAGACTCAGCTTTTAAAATTTCCCCAAGTAAAACATAGAATTTAAGGAAAGATGACCAAAACAATTCAAATTTTATAATGGTATACTCATGGTTAGCTTTCAACACTTAAATTTCCCTACACAACTGCATTTGAACAAATACCATGGAAAATTATAGATTTGTATAAATCAGCAGTCATAGAAATGTGTATGTATTCCAATATTTATGGAAGGATTAATAAAATTTTCAGGATTTTTGTCTAACAATATATCCACAACGTCTTTCAGAGACCAGCTAATTTTTTAAATTCATTGAATCGGTTTATCATTATTATGATGTTTATTACCTGTCCTCAAAGAGGCCAAGTGTACACAAAAAGTAAGCATGTCTATCTATCTCTAAACTATCACATCTTTTAGCTGCTGGCATTGAGTCTTTAAATCACAATTATGGCCTGGGGAGATGGCTCAGTGGTTCAGTGTGTTTACTTGTGAGGAGAGTAAAAGAAAGCCAGCTTCGTTGAGGCAGTCTCAGTTATAAATTGCGACCCAGAGAGAACCAGGAGGTGCATCTCTACAGGTCACCTTGCCTTGCTCAAGCATAGAACTCTTGGCAGGAATACATCTCAAACTCCCAACCATTTAGGACTGATCTACAAGTGCCCCCTGCTGCCTACAATCTAGCTTTGCTACCTAGACAGATGTGCTGGCCCTGGGCTCTGCCTTCCAAATCTACAAACCAATTGGATCTTCCCCTTGGATACCTGAATCTGATGAAAGAACACACTTTCTGTGAACCTACCACATGTGTATCCCTTACACTCCAGATCTACCATATGGGTTCTTTAACTCTAGGTGTGCTACCTGTGTAATTTCCTTAATCTCAGGGTAACCATGAGTGTAACTCTTTCCTCCTTAAGGTTTCTCATCTGTCCTCTTATCTTCCTTCTATGGGGAAGCACAGCAGGATGCTATGTGTGTTTCCTACTTACCTATGCAGCTATATTCTATCCTCAGTGTGCTTATGACTCTATACCAGTCTTCCTCCAAATCTCAATTTCTCTTATGAACTACCCTCCACTTGTTGCAATTCTCCTCCAGTCTTTTGTTAAGACTAAATTTTTCTTAAATGAACTTTATAAATTGTGCAGTGTTTTCCATATAAGAGCATGTTTCCTGCTTCCCATGTGTTTAGGACTCTGCTCTAGCCTTCTTCCTAGATCCCAATCTCCCCGAAAAAAAAGCTCTACAATTTGTAATTCCTACTTAAATAAACTTAAGAATTTACACTTTCCCTTTCTTGGGTTTTATTTTTATCAGTTCTTTGTTAAAAATAGACCAGAACCCAAAATTGGGGTTCATAAACTTTGGGAACCCATCTTTAATGAAAAAATTATGCATCACTTACTTGCAAGGCCTGACACACCTGGGTTTGGTTTCTCACTACCAATGTAAAACCAGATACACAAAGTGGTACAGATGACCAGAGTTCATTATCGATGGAAAGACTTTGCCTATTCCCTCTCCTCTCTCTCAGATAAATAAAAATATTTTGAAAAACTCACTCTACAGTCACATGATAGTATGCATCAAAATCTACTAAATGAAATGATAATAAAATAATATCTTTATATTAGTACCTCTTTAATTTAGATGCAAGCTTCTTTTTTAAAGTTATCTCCTCTAGAGTTCAAATTACTACATATCTTGGAAAAGTTAAAAGCTTATCCTCAAAGAAAGGTCTGAACTTCATTCAGGGGTCCTCCTCCTGCTCTTTCCCAGAAGCTTCATGGCCTGAGTTAGTGAGTGAGAAAAAAAAAGACTTCAAATGACTGCAAAAGGTTGTGGTACAAAAAAAGGTTTACAGATGTAAAGGGTAAAACAGCATGAGGAACTGTGAAGTTGAAGTTCACATTAGCTGTAAACTATGGAAGAGTAAGAGCATTTAATCTGTCAAAGATAGAGAGTGACACTGTGGCATTGAAAAGAAACAATATCAGATGGCTAAGAAACTAGAGAAGAAAGTAAGAAAAAATATCTCATAAAAGGCTTTGCACTATTAGCCAACAAAGTACACCGGGATGCTTTTATACAACTTCTGATCAAAATGCAATGCAGAGGAAAGAAAAGACATGGAAACTTCTTTGATTGGCAGGAATGACAGCCATCCTGTAAGAAAATAGAGCATAATGAGAGTCTATAGCTAGGGCTCTCCTTTTCTCCTTCCCTTTTCTTTTAAATTTTAATTTAGAGATTTGCATATTTTGAAGCAACTATAATGGTTGAGGAAGTCAGATCCATGGTGGAGCTGATTAGCAAGCATAACGAATAAAGGCAATTTTCAAAGAAAGTTAAAGAACACTGTTAGTTTTCAAAAATAAATCACCTGTCAAATTTGATAGCAAAGGAGATCAAATACCACTTGTACCTAGTGAAAAAAATAGAAGAATAAGATAAAGATTAAAAAATAAGAACTTTAGTAAAGTGAGAACACTGATAACTAATGCATCTTAAAAAATATAGTCACCAAAAAATGAAATATAGCCAAATGTGATGTAATATAGTGTGTGTGTGTGTGTGTGTGTGTGTGTGTGTGTGTGTTAAATATCTTCAAAAGAAAAAAATCTTACTGTGTTACAGGAAGCAGAGAATAGTAAAATCCTTAGGGACATTTGGTCTCTAACTTTAGTTTTGCTCTCCAATAATAATGCTTTTTTTTTCTAATCACTGGTTTATGCGCTATCTGTGGTTATTGTGGCCTAGATATTTATAACTTTAGTAAACATGGATTTCACTGTTGAGTGGGTTAAATAGGAGGGCAGTCTCTACTAGGAAACACAATTCAAATTCAAATTTAGCTAAATAGGTAGATTTAATTCATATATTCAACATTAAAAAATGGGCATTGTATAATTCCTTAAAATATATAATGAATGACATTAATTACCTCACTGTCTTTACAGTTGAATCCTGAAGATAATCAGGACTTAATTAACACAGATACAATCTGTGCTTTCCTATTGTAGGAATGCTTATGCTGTCAGGAATTATGGGAAGTTTGGTTTACAGATCTGTTTTTTGTTCTTTCCCTTTGCAAACGCCAATGCTAGACTTGTCTATCTCACCTGGGAAGTTCACCAAATAAATTTCAATTAAAATCCACCCAAATAGATAATACTAATCTTGAAGCATATTCTTTTGTAATACTGGGGATTTAAGAATAAAATGTCAGTGATACAATGAAAAGTTATGAAAGAGATAAATCTCTGTTCATATTTAGGCGTTGCTCATCTATAATCCTCTTGCACAACAGCTTGTTATTCAACTTTATGAAGTTTTTGTCACTTCTAACCACTCTAAGTTTGACTTAAATGCCTAAATGCAGAGGAAAAATATAGCTTGGTTAATAAATTACAGAGTCATGAGTCTATTGCTACCTTTCTTTAGCTAGTGCTTCTGCTTTTTAAAGGCATGAACAGAATATGAAGGGACCGAGTAGGAAGGTATATAGGCCAGGATGGTGATGCTGACAGTTGTCAATTAGACAAGAAAATTCTTAACATAAATACATGTTTTCTATAGGGTAGAGGACAATTTTTCCCCCTTCTCAAAGCTGACAGATATCAATTCCAGGGAGTTCAGTGTAATCAGTCAACAGTAGGTGAGTGAGTGTCGCTAAGTGGGTCAATGGATCCATAAAGGAATAGTCTTCCATTCACTCTTTTTGTGGTATGCAGCAACATCCAGAAATCAGACTTTGATGACTTCAGCCGCTACTGTTATGATCACTCCATGAGATGTTATGTAAAGTACCAGGAGAGCCAGTGAGTGAGAACACACTTGGATTCTTGCAGTGATGGTAGATTTCATAACTACTAGCAAAATCTTTTACTGCCTCTCACCTTTCTGACATCATTATCTTCCCCAACATGATGGGTGTGTGTCTCTTCATATTATATGCAAAATAAACTCTTCTTCCTTTAAGTTTCTTATGGTAAGATAGATATTTTATTACAGCAATCATATATATATATATATATATATATATGATGTATATATATATATATATGCATTCCTATCTTTGTAAACCAGCTCTTGCTGAATCCAGCAAAATTGCATGATGCCATTTACATAGTTGACAGGAGCGATGCTTACTAAGATGGGTAAACAATCAATAACTCTGCACCATATTTTGACAGAAAACAGAATTGTTGATATAACCTTAAATTAACCTCACAGAAATGTTCTGCTCTCTCTCCCAGTGAATAGGAACTTCTTGTGAAAGTTCTGGCTAATTTATATGGAAAGAAATTCAATTGTCAAATCAATATGTGCATATTGATTGTTTCCAAGGATGTACCAAAGCTGGGATAGAAGGTGAAACTAAAGTTTCTATTTGATTAAGTTTAATGTAGCCTCTCATTGCTTTTCAGTGCATCAGCCACAGGATATACATATCATTGCCCTCATCTAGCCAGTACAATATTGCTTTTTTCTTTTCTCTTTTGAAGAGACTAGAGACTCTAATGGTCTCTTTCCTCTTACTGCAAAACATAAATAAATATTAAATAATAAATAAATGCATACAGTATGCAGGGTATTATATTTATTATTATAGTGCACCTGATATGGAACTAGGGAAAATATGGAGTGGTGGTCCAAAGAACACATTCTCATTGTAAGAACAATAATAATGAAAGCTCCAAGGATTGGATGATCATGACCACGGATCTATAATACACATCACAGTGTCAACTCAGAGATAGTATCTAGTAGTCCTCTATAAAAAAGAATGACACCACATCCCCAGGCTAATTAATTTATAGTGTATAATAATGGCAATAGACTTTTTTTTCTAAATTGAAAATATGGCTGACTAAAAATAACCGTAGACCTATGAGCTCATGTACTTGCAAGGCTTTAAGTATCCAGTGCAATCCTTAAAATCTGATCCCACACATCTACTCCAGGGAAACAACTAGATTATATAAACCAAGCTCTGCTCCATTACACTGAGAAACTGTCCAGACAGCTCTGTGAAGTAAATTGTGAAGAACATGTATTTTATTGATTATCTCTTTCTGGGCTGACTTTGCAATTCTCATTGCAGGATTCTAACCAAAAATTATGTGTCTGGATAAAAGGACAAAAAAAAGATATATATGAGCACGAGTGGCTTCTCCTCTGTAAGAAACTGAGAGAGCCGAGGGAGTCCCATCCTTTAAACTAGGAAAGAGTGCTCTCCTAGAAATGGAAAGGGGAACTACACCCAAAGAAGGAAACAAAAGCTTTGTGACATTCACCTGAGTATTTTGAGTTAAAAAATTTAAACACATGTATTCATATGTTAAGTGATTTTGTGGAATCAAGAAGCATGTATCAGATCTATTTATTAATTATCTTTATTGTTTGTAATGTGAAAGTGTTTTTTTTGTATGCATATCATTTTTGATTTTTAAGAAATGTATTTAAGGTGGCTGGGGAAAGTGCTCAGTGGTTAAAGACACTTGTTGACAAAGATTGCCAACCTGGATTCTGTGCCCCAGTATCCAGAGTTCATTTCTAGTGGCAGGAGGTCTGACATGTCCACACAAACTCTTTTTCTTCTCTCTTTCTCTTTCTCCATGGAAATTAATCAAAATATTTTAGAAAAAAGACATGCATTTTAATCAACATTATTATGGCTGCAGTCATAGTAAAGCAACCCAAGTAACAATACAGTACAGTAGTTAGAGTTATTAGTATAGACAAGGGAACCTGCTTGTACATTCACATCCTTCTCTGTCAAATGCATTCACACTTTCAGGAGTAGGAAGTCACACTTTGCCCCAGCTAAGGAAATCACATAAACATGGCCCATTACTTGAAACAACCATAAGACTAATGGTTTGTTCATACCAAAATCTGTTAATAAGAAACAATGTATGATTAATATTGAACCAGAGAAATATGTAAAAAAAACAACTACAACGTATACAATATTTGTCTTCACAAATTTTCCAACATTTACTTAGATAAGCAACACAAGAAAGAGGAAAGAACAGAGTAAGATGTCAAACAATCATAGTTAAAACACATATTTACCACATGGACAGTAAAGAGGAAATTCTAAATCCCAGTTTGCATGAAAATTTGATGAAAATACCAGCAGCAAGGGAAGTCAGAAGCTAAGTGGCAGGTGAGTGAAAACAAGAGGAGTTAATAGGTAAAAGTGACATCAGCTGACACAAATCCTCCCTGAAGATTTAGCTGACTGCAGACATTCTGAACTGGTCATGCATCTTAGGAAACCCTATGGAAGGTTTAGTAAGACACAGAAAGATCCTTGGGATTGCTCCTGAGTACAGGAAAGTATTGTGGAGAGAGTAACTCTTCAAGACGAAGATAATAATATCAAAGAAAATATGAAAGTCCAATAGAAAAACTATATCTTTTATCCAGAGACAGCCCAAAACTTCACATTTTGCAAGTAAATATCTGCATATGTTTTTTTCATAGTAACTTCATTGTCCTCCTAGGAAAATATATGAATTAAAATTGCAAAAGAGAATAAAAAATAAACCAGTAATCTACCCTAATTTCTTAAGCATTAATGCAGCCCGAGAAAGATATACAATATTTTTAAATAATGTGGAAAAAGTAGTTATTACCCAGTAATTAATTATATTTTAAGTAAAGAAAATGGAATCTTCGAATCGAAATCTTTCACTTAATGAAAATCAACCCCAAAAGCAACAATTAATCAGATAACAGATTTAACATAATAATGGGTATGAATTCATTTTGATTAAATAAGCATGTACAAATATGAAAAGACATCTTTAATTAGAAATTCCAATTATTAAAGGAAATGAACAAAAACTAGGAAGTAAAGATGATTTTGTAGGTGATTAAACATTGGGAAAATAGAAAAGATACATTCAATTCTGAAATTAAAAATTAGTATAAGAAGCTAAAATTTAATGGATTTAATTCAAATTATAATAAACTGGAGATGGTATTTTTTCCAAGAACGAAGACAAGAAAAAATATTGAAGGGCAAATTTTTCCAGTGAGAAAGTGAGAGCAGAGAATGAATTAAGTCACTTACAATATGAATAACAAATAATGTCAGAAGTTTCATAAACATTATATACTGCAAATAAGAGAAAAATGTTTTCAGCAACATGAGAGACCATAAAGAATGATATTTTAAAACATTTTTTGAGAATTTTAATACATGAACACACTGTAATTTGATCATATTCTTGTCTTATTACCCTCTATTCCCCCCACTCCCTACCCCTATTCCATCATTAATGATTTTTATCTTCAAACTGTTATTCATTGATCAATGCTAAGAAAGCGCACATTAAATCATGGGAGAACTTGGGGCACAGACAGCCTCAATCCTTTGGAGATCTTTCTAATAACAATAGAGGATGAAAGAGAGAAGGAAAGGACCTGCTAGAGCTTCTTGCCCATGCAAATGAACTCTAAAGGCATGTGCCACTTTGAGGATCTGGCTTGGTGAGTGTACTGGTCATTGAATCTAGGCCATCAATGGTGCCAGCCAAGCACCATTAATTGCTGAGCCATCTGTCGAGTCCCCCCCCAAATTTTAAAATTACATTTTTTACACATTAGGAACATTATCTTTATTAAATGATAAGCTGACATCTCAAGGTAGCCAAGTTTGATTTTTAATTTCAAATTCATTGTCTAAACTCTAACATAGTACTCGACCTCTATTTGCAATGCAAATTACTGTAAGAAACATTTTAGCTAGTATTTTCTATTAGTCACTTTTGGTATCATTTGAATTTTGGAATAATTTCTCATTTCATTTTAGTTGCAGCTGAATGAAAACTATGTCCATATATCAAGTATACAAATGTCAGCTCCTAAAGGCGCATATATTAACTTGTAGAAAACTATGAAATATCCAGAGACATTGCTCCACTCAGCAACAATACACAGGGGGAAGAAAAAAAAAGAGAAAAAAAAACCTAGCTCCCTCTGGTGCAGTTCCTAACCCCCTAACCTACGGACAGATCTAGTATGGGCACTGAGGAAGGACCCCAGTGGGTAGGGGACAGAGAGGAGGGAAATGGGAACACATTCACAAGATTTACTCAATGTATATACTCATTCATAATAAATATAATAAAAAAATCATGTGCAATACACACCAGAACATAAAAATTCACAAAAGGTCAACATTTCTTGCTATTTCCTGTTAATTACTCAAATCAGGTACGTTAAGTGAAATATGAAAATTCCAATACATGGTTTATTTACAAATGTTTGAGAGACTATTTGGAATTATGATTTTAAAATAAAAATACTGGACATTAAGAAGTAACTATTCTACTAATTATAAATGACTCCTTTTTAAAAATATATGAATGTGGTCCAATAAAATATGTGGAAAAAGATGCAAAACTCAGAAGTCAGAGCTGGATAAGTGCTGGAGTTGGCAAACAAGAGAGATGAAGGCATCTTCAGGTAGGTAATAGTGATTATTTAAAATCAAAACTTGACAAGGCATGGTGGTACTTGCTTTTAATCCCAATGCGCTGGATCACCTTGAGTTTGAGGCCATCCTGTGACTACATAGTGCATTCAAGATACCTCTGGGCAAGACCCTACCTCAAAAACTCAAAAAACTAATAACTAAAATAAAAATAAATGCAACTAACAAATGAAAAAAACAGAAAACTATAAAAAGTAATATCATATTGAATGCTCAATAAAGAAAAGATAAAACATAAGAAATAAGCATTGCATTTTTTTCTCTAGAAGTTAAAATAGCATCAACTAGATATCTTCAATGAACTATTTCATAACTAAATATTGAAGGTAAAGTGATTTTATATTTTATGAACCACTGAATTAATTTAAACTGTACATGCTTTCATTTTGCTTACATATATCAAAATTAGAACTCATTTTTATGTAATAGCTTTTTTGACTAGTGCTGTAAATTAAAATATAATTTCTTAGTAAAGATTTAATGGAAAGTTACAAATGAGTTAGATTTTAATGTATAAATTTTTAATTTTTGAAAGAATGAATTTTCTCAAGAAAATTTACTTCAAAGCACACAAATAGATGGAATCCAATTCCTATTTATTTTTATTGATATAGCTCAACAATGTTAAATTAATATTAATATATATTTGAGAACTAATAAATCATTTAAGAATAAAAGATTTTTCCTTTTTAATCTAGATTTTTAGAACTGAGCAATATTTTTATTATTTTATTTAACACTAAATCTATTTTTTCAACTTTTTAAAATCAAATCACTATATGACTTCAGCAGAGTTCCTGGGTTTGTTTTTCTTATATTACCACAGAACAAAGAAAGAAAGAAAGAAAGAAAGAAAGAAAGAAAGAAAGAAAGAAAGAAAGAAAGAAAGAAAGAAAGAAAACATTTTGGGATGCTTGCACAGCAAGATATCTGGGAGATCATGCACTCATGAATTAAAGATTTGTGCATAAAGGGTTAAAGTTAAATCGTAATGCTCCAAAAAAGGAAAGATTCAGTTTAGCTCATTCCACATGAAAGGGCCTGACAGATGTTGCCACAGGAAAAAAGGGAAAAAACCCCTCTCTCCCCCCTTACTTCTGAGCCCAGACCAATGAGCTCTTTCTCAGATTCACCTTGGTCTGAAGGTAAAGCCCCCCCCCCCCCGCAATAAGATTACAAATAGATCCTATCAAGTGGGCATGTCCCCCTTTTTTTCATCTCTCCTGAACTTCCAGATCTCTGCTTTGGTAAGCTCTCATCATCTTGGTCCATATGGGCTCTTGAACCCCTTTTGCCTTCCACATGACAGGAATTCTCTGTATTTCTCTCCTATTAATTTAATAAAGTTTTTTTTTTAAATCTTAGCATCTGGGATAACCTAAATTCATTTGTTCGTTGGTATTAGCATGGAGCCTCTAAACTCCAGTTACAACTTGGCCAGATAGTATAGCTTACTGGGAAAGTCTAAGAATAGTGAAAGACCCTGTCTCCAAAGTGGTGGCCATGGCCTTGGGAATGACATCTGGCCTCCATAGGTACATGCATGTTAGAGGAACACACACACACACACACACACACACACACACACACACATTTGCTATCAGAAGACTAAAATTTGAACTCAATAGACACTCTGTCATATTTTCCTTACAGTATTTATTGACTGTGTTAATTATTCTGGAGATCACTAAAAATCTTCTAAGTATATTGATTTATGAGGCAATGATCATTTTCATATGAACAATTCAGAAATTCCATGTCTTATACGAAATCCCCTATTCTGATGGAATCAGTGAAGATTGATTTCATAAATTTCACCTTAGATTTTTTTTGAGTGAAAATATGGATTAATCTAAAATCAGGCTAAAAGTATAGGATACAGTGTTCAAGCATAAGGCTCAAGACAACCATATATTTCTTTTAAAATATATAATTTCTGGTCATCTAACCTTCATAGTCAAATATGAATTCCAAAAATGTAAATGTTAGCTTTTATTTTTAGTTTATTCTAGTGTAAACTAGGACTAGTTATTATTTTTAAATGTATTCTTATTAAATACATTTATAAGAATAAAATAAAATAATAAAATGTTTTGAATCCTGAATAATGAGCTATCATTGAGCCTCAAATATAATGTTACTGTGTATCATTTTGACCAGGTGTGATAGCTGATCTTTAATCCCAGCATTGGAGAAGCTGAGGTAGGATGTAGACCTGAGTAGGGACTTTTATTCCTATCCGAAGACACTTACATGGTACTTTTTTGAGAACAAAAGAAACTGGTTGGTGGCTGTATACAGGGCTTTAGGCAAAGCATCAGAGCAAAAGCAAATCCATATGTAAATGACAGGTACTTAATACCTTCATGGTTAATTTATTACTGATAATTTCTAAGTATGAAAGAACTGATGAGCACTCATAGCTGGAA
Source organism: Zapus hudsonius (assembly GCA_004024765.1). NCBI lineage: Eukaryota > Metazoa > Chordata > Mammalia > Rodentia > Dipodidae > Zapus > Zapus hudsonius. The sequence continues at coordinate 27,472 of PVHP010014704.1, forward strand.
AATGCAAGTGACAAGAAAATGGGTATTTCTCTAGCATACAAAATACAAGGAAATAGCTATTTCTCCCAAATTAGACAAGCTGTCATTAGGATAATAATTAGAACCTTTTTACAAATAACTTCCCAAACATTGTAAAAAAGGTGAAGATTATAATTTGAATGGAGAATGAGAAAAACTTTCTGATAGATAAGAAAATAATTCTGAGAAATTATATATGTGTATAATGCAAAGAAACTACAATCATATACAAAAAAACTACTAAGCATATCAAATAAACTGATAACACAATTTAGTAATTCTGGAGTGGAACCTAAATGTCTTTATTTACACACAGCATCATGGTAATGATAGCTTGATGGTTAAGGCAGTTGCCTACAAAGCCTAATGACCTGAGTTTGATTCCCCAGTACCCACATAAAGTCAGATACACAGAGTGTCCCATGCAGTTCCTTTGCAGTTGCTGGAGGCCCAAGTGTGCCTATTCTATCTGTCTCTTCTATCTCTCTCTACTTGCAAGTAAATAAGAATATATTAAAAAAGACACCTCTTATAAGAAAATATTGAATTTGCATATTAAAAGGAGGTCAAGTTTAAGAGTTAACATAATACTTGAGGTTACCACTGGTAACCAAACTCAAAATCTTGAGAGTTGCCCATGATGAGAAAAAAGAGCCGATGTAGCTATACAGCATGGTTAGTTATACTGTCAAATCTCCAGGAAACTTCCCAAGGACAGAAAAGCACATAGGATCGGATGTTAATCTCTCAAACCCTTTATGTAGCTATGGTCAGGAAGTAGTCGGGTGAACAACAAGAACTGCACCACAATATCTTTCCCAAACCGTTCTCCAATGTGGAAGGTTACATCCCATGGCTATGGTGCGAAAAACAAATATGTCCTTTATGTGCTCATCTACTGTTTATGGTGGAAGGGACAAGACATTATCTGGAAAAGAATTTTTACTGTTTTCAAGCTTTAAGGAAAAGATTTTCACAGTAATCTTCTTAGAAAGTAAATAAATTTTTCTAACATAATCTTGGTAAAGGGGTCCAGATTTTCTAAGCTAGTGTGTCTTCCAGTTCTTAATTTATTTTCCTTCCTTAGGTGAATCCCAGAGGGTAGAAGAGAGTTGGTGTTCTAGTCCTATTGTGGGCTCTAAACAGGGGACCTAGTTCCCACTTGCCTAAGTGGGGTTCACAATTGATTTATTAACGATTCAGATCACAGCAATGATCTATATAAATGACTAAAAGTTTGAACTTTTACGTTACCTAAAAAAGTATAATATTCCCAGGGAAAGTGGGATAAATATTCCCCAGAATTATAGCATATGTTATTCTATGTTGTGGGGCAACAGGTCCTTTTCAAGAGAACTGAGAAATATTGGGAAGTTTATTTCTTCATATTCCCATAAAACAGCAAAGTTACAAAATGTTTATATCAATAAAATTAAATTCATTTTAATGTGTTTGTACAAATTTAACCTAAGGAAAACTGAACACTTAGTCTAATTTGATAACCATATTCATACTACTCATGAACAACAACATATCACAATGTATTTCTAGCACCTCTCTTTAACAGTGTGCTTCTCTTTGTTATGACTGTTCCAAATATGGTCTGCTACACAGATGGCAATTATGACCCTATGACAAAAACGAAGTTCTGTTTCTCAGAGAAAACTGACGATAACTGATATTTTGCTGACTATCATGCAGCAGCATTTCATCAGATAATGAAAAACACTATTTCAAATATATAAAAATACTTTACTATAGTTGCTGATAGTCAATGCAATGTGTCCATGCATTAATCCATGCATCTCATTCTGAATTTATGTTACATAAATATATTGAAAATAATATTCCAGGTGATATCAAACACAGAATCAAATTGCTATCATGAAAATATTTCTATTTGGTCACACACAGACACACACACTTACAGATGGTTCAAATGTAATATGTCTGCCATAAACTAGTGTGTTTTGAATATTGTTTGCCAGATGTTGGTAATCTGAGTAAGTTGTAGAAACTTTGAGAGGTGGAGCCTTGCTAGAGGAGGTGAGTAATTGGGGGAGAACCTTGAGATTTATTAGTCCTGCCCACTGAATGTTCAGAAATAGCCCACCCAGACTATCATCTTCTAGTTCACATGGAGCTGTGCCCCAGGTTCCTCCTCATGTCATGCCCACTGAAATGAAACTACTCCTAACTATCAGTAAACCTATAAAAATTAGATAAATTCAGAACTATGTGAAATAAAAAGGGACAATTCTGGGCTGGGGAAATGGCAAAGAGAGATCAGATTGCCCAAACTGACCATAAACTGGACATAGCAGTGTGTCTTATTATCCATAAGCACCTTTGGTGAGATGGAGTTGGAGAAGGAACCCTTGAAATTACCCAGGCTAACCAGCCTTGCAGCAGTGAATAGTAAGAGACCCCACCTCAAACAAGGCAGACAACAAGGATCAACACCTTAGCCTGTCCTGTGACCTCCTCCTATGCACTGTGGCATGTACATACCTGTACTCAAGTACATATGAGCACACACAAAGATATACTAAAAGAGCAACAATTTTACGTCTATATATAGCAGTGAGGAATAACTATTTTTATTAAATCCAAATTAGTACAGTTGAATATAATATTCTTAGTGCTTAGCACTAGAGGGGTTTCAGTTTTTTTTTTCAATTTTTGAAACCAATACGCACTATTATTTATCTTATTGCACACACTTCATATATAGAGAGATATATAATTTTATTATACAACTATGAGATAAGAACAGAGTGCTTGCAAATTTCACATAGAAGTTTTACACACTGCCTCTAGGCTCCAATCAACATTTGGACTATGACCCATCACATGAGCGTACTTCAGAGTTTGAGCTTAGGGTACCATTTTCATACACAAGAATCTTTTGATGTTGGAAGTTCTGAATTTCAAATTTTCAGAATATGGATTTTCAACTTTTGTTTGGCAAAAGTTTAAGAGACTATGAAAGAAAATTTACTTATTTATTAATTTTAGATAGGGTCTCATGTGCCCCATACTGGTTTTAACTTCTTATGTAGCAAGTTCAGATCTTTTTGCTCTAATCTTCTGAGTCCTGAGTTCTAGGTGTGCCAAAAAACCTTTAATATGAGGGTCTGGGTTGTTGAACATATAGCTTTTTGTTTACTCCATTCTCTGCCAATGGGGTAACATCCCAAGCCTAAAATTTTCTTAGTATCGTACGAGACAGAAACCTATTTCACTTTCACACACTCAGAGATAAAGCACTTTCTTAATTAAGACACGCATCCTGAGAGATACACTAAATTTGTTTTTTTAAATTTAGCTTGGAATGACAAAAAATTAAAAGACAAAAGCTCTCTGGCATAAAAACCTTGATTTACCACTTGTAAAAGTGAATCTGTATTGTACATGATGAAATTTAGACTTTCAATGGAAACAAAACGCTGGGCACATCTTTGAGGTTATTTCTAGACTGAGTTAATTAAAGTGGGAAGATCCATCCACATTAACTATGGGCTCTGGCCCAAGACTGAACATAAAACAGAAAGTGAGTTGAGGCCAAGTACGCGTCACTTCCTGCTTCCTAACTGCAGAAGCAGATGCAGTGTGATGTGCTACTTCATAGACCTGCTCCCATGCCCTTCTTATCGCGATAAACGGTATTATAAATGGTATTATCAAAAAAAAGAAAATAAAATTAGATGGTCACCTGCAAAGGTAAGCCCATGAGAATTATACCTGCTTGCCCCACCCCTCATGGAAACTGTAAAAGCTAGAAAGGCTTGTAATAGAGTATTTCAAAATTTAAAGAGCACAGTTGCCAAACCAAGCAATATACACAGCAAAATTATCCCTCATAATGGAGGAAAATACAAACTTTCCCTGTTTAAATCAGCTTTAAGAATATATGAACACTAAGCCAGATCTACAGAGTATACTGGATGGAATACTTTGTGCTAAAGAGAAAAGAGAAGAATAAACATATCTTTTTATTTTATTTTATTTATTAATTTTCAAGCAGAGAGATGAGAGAGAGAGAGAGAGAGAGAGAGAGCACCAGGGCCACCACCTTGTGGGTCTGGTTTATGTGGGACCTGGGGAATTGAACCCTGGGCCTTAGGCACTGGTGGCAAGTGCCTTAACTGCTGAGCCATCTCTCCAGCCCAAGAATAAACATATCTTAAACCAGCAAGACAGACACTAATGATCTTCAATATAACCTAAAGCAGAAGTACAGAGGCCACTAAGACCTCAACAATAAAGCAGCCTTAATACTCACCCACCATGACTCAGGGAACTGAGCAGAAGAGGGGACATGGCCCCCTCAGTAACAACATACAAAGGAGGGAGGGGGACTGGGTTGACTCTTAGGCTATTCAAAACCCCCTACCCCATGGACTGACCCAAATTGCCCACAGAGGAGGATACCCAGCTGATTGGGGACAGGGAGGAGGGAAATTGGGGAATTGAGGACACCAACACATTATTTACTCACACAGTGTATCTAATTATGGACGATAAAGAAATAATAAAAAAGACTACATACAGAAGTGAAAAACAAAACAATGATCAAAACTAGAGTAGATGTGTAAACAAATGAAAAATCAATATAATAGCAACTCCACAGATCTTTAACTTGCCAGGTATTAATTCACACTTCTCAGTTATAACTGAACATCAATGGACTTAAATGCCCAT